>JALHCA010000280.1:0-108076 GCA_024340505.1 Tolypocladium nubicola
CACACACACACACACACACACACACACACACACACAATGGTGTTATCAAATAGCTTGCCGTCACCGCCGGCCGACGAAACCAAGCCCGGCCTGCAAAGAAAGGGCACCTCGTCGAGTAGCAAGTCAGCCAAGTCCGCGAACCGAATCTCCAAGCGCGCCAACTCCAACACCGCCGTCGCCGCCGCCGCGGCCGCCGTACATCACCACGACCATGTGACTCACGGCACGAGCATGGACGGCCGCCACAAGCGCGTCTGGAAGGCGTGCGAGAGGTGTAGGATGAAGAAGACCAAGGTAAGCGGTCGCGGCGATTGTCCTCCATGCAGCCACCCGGACAGCATCTAACATGCGGGCAGTGTGACGGCGAGTTCCCGTGTAAGCGGTGCAAGGACGACGGCATGGTCTGCACGGCGGGCGTCCGCAAGAAGGTCGAATACAAGCAATTGCCCAAGGGGTACGTCAAATCTCATCCCGACGCTCGCTAGGTCTCGTCCCATGACTGACACGGCTTCTGCAGCTACGCCGAGGTGCTCGAGCACACGCAGTTCGCCCTCATCGCCACCGTCGTCAAGCTCTACTCCATGGTCCGCAGCTCGCAGCCGTGGGACCTGGGCGAGCCCGAGCTCAACGACCGCGGGCAACCCGTGATCCACAACATCGCGCAGAAGCTGGGCTGCATCCGCCCCAACAGCGACATCGACCTCCCCGTGCACTCCGTCTTCCCCGAGGACGAGGCCGGCATGGCGGAGCTGGCGCGCCAGCTCGAGGAGCAGCAGGCGCTCGAGGGCGAGCCCCAGGGCGGCAGCGGCCGCAAGGAGACGGCGGGCAGCAGGGGCGACACCGACTCGTCCATCTACGGCCGCGCGGACCGCGCCTCGTCGTCGGAGCTCGACCACTCGGACAGCGAGCGGGACTACCGCCGGCTGCCACAACAGCAGGACTACCGCCGCCAGGCTTTCTGCTCCGGCTCCGGCTCCGGCAACTCGCTGACGCTGTCGCCGCAGAGCTTCACGGGCACCACCGTCAGCACCGACTTCGAGTTCAGCCCGACGGGCCAGGAGCTCGACACGGCGGGCCTCTTCGCGTCGCAGTCGCCGCAGCTGGCCAACTTCCCGGCGTGGGCCATGGCCAAGCCGCACAACGACGTCGCGATGCACTTCCTGCAGCAGGCCGGCATGCACAACCCGGACATGCTCGGCCAGGGGCTCGTCGACGCCCGGTTCGACACCATCAAGCCGGACATCCTGTCGTGCCCCAACCCGGACGTCATGATGGGCATGGGCGACCCGATGATATACTCCGGCTTCGACGGCGAGTCGGAGCGACTATGATGGACGACGACGTCCAGGCGTAATCTGTATAAAACCCCGACTATCTGTTTGTGTTTACCGGCGGCGGCACATGTACATGGGAACGGGGCTCTGCGCGGGGCGGCTGCATGATTTGGATGACCGGGACACGGAGCACGTGACAGGGACACGGGACAGGGACACGGGACAGGGACACGGCGTTGTCGACTTGATTTATCGGCCTCCCGGGCCAGGCGTTTTGAAAAGGGCGCGGGGCAGCAATAGAGGGGGACACGCGCGTTCTGCGAGATATCGGCGAGGGGCATTTGCAAGGGCGAGGCTATGGACCGGCCCGGCCTCGGGGCGTTTTGCGATGGCGATAGACGCGGCCACCATGCTTTCAATCAAACCACCAGCTTAATATGTACCGCTGGCTGCCGTAGTGTATACAGTGTCCAATTTACACACCACTACGAATACGCGGCACAGAAACAACGAGACGCGACTCGACGAGGCAGCACAGGGGTGGCGGCAAGGGTGCTCGCAGCGACAACCTGAACATGAGACGCATCTATCGATACGCCCGCCGCGAATGCTCTCAGCCACACGTGGAGCGCAGCGTACTCGTAGTCCGTCCTCCGTAGTCGTATCGACCTTGACCTACGCAGCGGCACCCGTCGCCGCAGTTTCGGCGCCGGCACTTGCAGCAGCGGCTGTCCGGGCCCCCATTCCAGGTTGCGTCCTGCTAGACTCGGCGATTGTCGGGGCCGTACGAGCACGATCCCGGCAACGGTGGCGAGCGGCGTCACGCGCATCGACGAGGGTTATCTTATAGGTAAGCGGCACTTTTCGCGCGCGCGGGGATGAAACAGCCCTGGCGGAGTTGTGGACGAGCAGGAACCAAAAGAAACCCGCGAAGACGGTCGTCCAGGCAGCGGCGTCGGCAGCGGCGTTCGGGCTCTTGCGAGGCTCCGGTAGTTGTGGGGCCACCGCGGGGTGGAGTCGAGCCTGCGGTTCTCGATGCTCGTGCATAACTACTTGTACTCGGTTGCAGCAGCCATCGCCGCCGTCAGCCCAGCAGCGCAAGACGCTCGTAAAAAGTACTCGAACATGAGTACTCGTACGGACTGCAGGGCGGGAATAGCGCCGCGGCCTGGTCCGACTGCCCGCATCGGGCAACGGGGCTGGGGGAACCTTGTCGACGTTGCGCTGGGGGAGGACATTCCGCCGGGCGCAAAGTAAAACTGGCCGCGAAAGTGAATTCGCCTGCTGCGCGCGTGTTCGCCAGAGGGCATGGAATGCCATGGGGGGGTACGAAGTAGATGCTGGATCTTCGAGCTTAGCTGCGACAGGGGGACCCTGGGCCTCTGCGGCCCCGCAGCGACGGTGCGGGCCCGTTCTGGTCACTTCTGGTGCTGGGCGACGCTCTAGCGACTGCGCGCCGAATACGTGTATTTGTCAGGCGTCAGTGCGACACGTCGTTCGCTGCGGCATCCCACGTATTCGCTCGCATCGTCCTTGCACAACGCCGCCAGCGGCTAGCCGGCCAGCCGTGCGTGCCCTTTTCGCCGCCCAAGAGTCAACAGGACTGGCTGGTACCAGTACGAGTACGAGTACATACGAGTAGGTACGAGTACTCGACGGACGACTCGTACGAGGGCGACTACCACTGCATGGATGATGGTGCCAGGATCCGGAGCGGCACGCTTGCCGAGATCAGCACGGCCTTTTGCGCCGGGCGAGTCGTTCGTTCCCATCACCGACAATGTCCGCACTGCCTGGCGGGGTCTCTCGGCGCTGGCAGCTATGATTCATACAGCATCTATCGCCAACCGCCCACCGGGACGAACCCACCACCGTCCGCAGAGTCCCATCTTCGTCCGGCCTCCAGCCTGAGGCGGCTTCCCCACGTCCACCTGTCGAATTTTTGGCATCAGAGCGCAGCTGCTGACTCCGCCGAGACAATTGTGCGCTCCAAGCCCGCGCTACCCATGCATGCCCAGGGCGCAGCCCCCAGGGGAAGGTCGCCCTCTGCGCACGTGGTTTTGTCTCTCTCGCTCGATGGAGAGCGACAGGTGAAGGCGAGGGCGCGGAATGACATCCCTTCCTTGTCCGTTGCGTTGGTGGCGACGTGGTTGGTGACTTCGCGTCCATTGCCATGCGCGGCTCCGGTTCGTGACGATACGCAGGCGACATGGCCATCGGCCGGCGACTAACCGTGTCCCATACTTCGTAGAGACGAAACACAAACGCGGCCCGGGCCTCTTTCAGGCACCGCCGACTTGCATCCTGTGCCGTTCCCCTGGTCGGGAACATCTTATTCCTGGCTCTCGGCATCGCCCGCCGCCGTGAGATGCGCCGCGCTGCGCCCGCCAGACACGTGTATGAGTCGTCCTTGGCCGTGCAGGCCGTGACGCGTAAAAGGCCAAGGGTCCCTGCGTCAGCTCAGGCCCGAGCCTCACGGCAGGCAGCCGCCCAGCGACTTGGCCGCCTTTGGCTCGGTGGCGGAGCAGGCTTGGCTTGGATTCCCGCGGCTGACATTGTGACTGATGAGATGCTTGGGATACGCTGCGCTTCTTCAATGTCAGATGCGGTGCCAATCAGCTCAGCAGGCGTGAGTTCACTCGGCTCCATGTCGATTCCACCAACCTGCGTTGAGCGCTGGTGACGACTGCTGGCAGATAGGCATTCTGAGCCTCATCGTCAAGGACCAATTAACACAAGGCGTCGCCTCCCGCGCCCTCACAAGCATAGAACGACTCAATTTCCTTCTCCCGTCAAGTAGGTATCCACAGGCTCTCACGGCACAGGCTTCTGACCACCGCTCCTTCTTCACCAGGACTACAAGGGATCCTTCAAAGGTTAGCGACGCAAAGAGGTGTGTGCCGGGACGCACAACACTTTCTATGCTTGTTCATGTACGCGCAGCCTGGACCGAGGTATATGGCAAAGGCAGAGAGCTCTACGAGAGACGCGGCTCATCTCGCTACATACCTCCCGCCCCTGAACGGATTCAAGACCAGAACCTCGAGCGCCTCCATACGTTGACTTGCAAGCTGCACAAGGTCCCACATTGGTCATGATCAAGTTCCGGCTACAGGGTGCAATACGTTACCAGCAAAGGGAACTGGCCTCCGCTCACGGTACAGTGCTTCAACCCATGCAGCTCCATACATCGAACCAAAGGAGTTGAGACTCTTTTCACATCTGTCATGTAGTTGTTAGTTGCATGGCACAGTCTATAGCATGCCGACCGTACACAAACCCTGCACCAAAACATCGCAAGATTCCATGCGCGGCTTGCTCTTTCACACTTTGCTGCCCGGAATCATGGTATATTGGCCGTTGATGTCGTAGTTACTTGAACCGTCATTGACATCGGCAGTAGAACTGATAGCTTGAGGTGAGGCAGACTTGTTTGGGGCGAGGAGCATAGATGTGTGAGATGAAGAGCTGAGGTGTTCATCCTCATATATATGTATTCACTTGTACTCGCAGCTCCTTCCATGTTCGCACGAACAATTAGAACGGGTCTTGGAACACTAGTCATGCTCAACGCTCAACCCGTGGGATGTCCAGGCAGGAGCAATATCAAGCACACTGGATGCACGGTTCGGTCTGATCCATCTACGCAGTTGGGAAAGATGCAAGCCAGCATCAGATGGCATTCGGCATCTCAACCGGCACTATCAGATCATGGAAGCAGATCGAGGCCTCACCGTGGTGTAGTGTAACGCTGGGACGGTATAATCAGACAAATTTCAGTATTCCGGAATTCCCTTTGTCCCCGTCCCGCACATGCGGAGAGGAATGGCCACGGACGGCTCCGTTCTGCCATCACCTGGTCAAGTACGCATGACTTCATCTAAATTCAACCCTCTGTGCTTGAGTTTTATTGCCTCACTGGGTCTTACCCGCGTTTGGAGTTGTGAGCATGTAGACAGGCCTAGAATAGCAAATGTGGCGGCATCGCACTGGTCCAAGCTGTGCTGGGACCTGGGCGAAGCCCGTGACACTTGCTGTAATTCACTCGCCCACGATGTCAACTAGGAAAATCCCTCAAGGAACAGCTTGAAATAATGTCTGATTCCTTTTATTCTTATGGTAGAAATAAAGTCCTTTATAGCCTCAGTCTATCAACGATTGTGCCGTTGGGTGTAAGTCGCTCACTCTTGATTTCTAGCTGGGTCTCTGCCGAAACCCCTAGAACTATTATTATGCACTACTCAATGCTTCCTCTTTGGGCCCTCATTGGCCTGTCTCACGCTGCCCCAAGCCAATCCAACCAGGCCATCAACCCGGCTATTGGCGTGCCCGGAGCCTTCGAGGTGCCCGTTGAATGGGCAGTCCGGGCGTTCCCATAAGGGCCACTTCTTCACCTCAATGGAACCGTGCAGGAGGTGTACCAGCGGCTGCTGGAGATCAACCCAAACTATAGCCTAGGCCCTCGTGGTAGTTCGGAGAGCCGGGGCCCCGAACTCACAGCACGTACTAGCTTTAGTGATGACGCTGTGGTTTGCGACCCTTCCCTCTTCGGATGGGTTCCAGACAACCGCCTCGCCGAGGGCATCAAATACCTGCGCGGTTTGCAAAGCCAGCCTCGGAACGGAGGCGGGCCGGGCGCGTGTGGCCGGGTGAGCTGCTCGTATGGGACTGGAGTCTGGTGGTGTAACGATGTAAGTCTACGTCAGCACGATCCTACAATTCAAACATTAACACTCGTCTTGTAGTCGAGAGAGCCGAAGACCCTAGAAAGCTGGGGCTCGATTGCCGATGGCGCAGAGTTGATTCGGGAGCTCTGTCGGTATATGTATCTTGATTATGACTGGGCTTCCCAGCACTATGGTGAAGTCAGCGGACAAATCTTCCACCCCACGGACTGGAACGTCATTGTACGATCAAACGATTGCTAGACAGGTTGTTGGTTAGGTATGAAGTTGGCTAAAATGGTATCTATGCCTAGTTTAAAAAAATAAAAAAAGGTCTTTTGTGCTTTGGCAAGCCATCAGTTTGAATTCGTTACCATCTAATCTTATATGCATGTCTCATGAGCCAAATCTTCCATAAGCGCACAACGCTAGGTTCCCGAAACAGTCCATTGTCCTCTGAACATGGTTCCCAACACAACATAACGCCCCGAACACAAACGACGCACCAATGCCGCCGGCTCAGTTCTTGATATCCAGCACCTGCTTCAACACGCCCTCGCTAGCCCTCCACCACCGCGCCCTCTGCTCCAGGTCATCGGCCACCCCTCCCAGCGCGGCCTCCTTTCTCCTCTGCGCCTCGCGCGCCGCGGTCGTGCTGTTCTGCATCTTCATCTCCAGCGGTTGCAGCTCGGCTCGCAGTCTCTCCGCCTCCTTCCTCTTGCGCGGCACCTTTGCCTGAAGAGCCTCCAGCTCCCGCGCCAGCTCTTGCTGCTCCGCTTTGCGCTTCGCGACGAGACCGAGCGTCTTTGTGAGCGGCAGGTGGAGGCTCGGGTCCGATCCGGGGAACTCGTTCGCGGCCCTCAGGTCCTCGACTTGGGCTTCCAGCTCTTGTATCTTGGCGGGCAGCTCCTCCAGCTGCGCCGTCTCCGTCTGCACCCTCTCGTACCGCTGGCTCAGCTCCCTGCCCTTCCTCTCGAGCTCCGCGACCATGTCGGCGACGTCTAGCTTGAGCGACTTGAGCTGCGCCTTGGACTCGCCGTTTTCCCTTTCTAGATCCAGGTTCTCCTGCATCGTGACAATCAGGGGCGGGTCGCCGACGATGGCGCGGATGAACTTTTCCTTGGTGACCTGCTCGACGTAGGAGAAGCGCAGCTTCGCAAAGAGCTCCGTGTAGTGTGCCAGGTCGGCCTCGAGACTGGCCGGTGACGGCCCGCCGAGGGAGGCGCTGGATGCATCGGAGGCGCGTTGGCGGGTGTCTTGCGGCGTGGAGCTGGTGATGGGCTCGCTGATTCGGATGATGGAGATTTCCTGCTTTGATTGCAGCCGCCGCAGGGTCTCGAGGACCTCGGTCACCTTGGCTGAATCCATGATACTATGTGAATATGCCTCGCGTGACCTGGAATCAATACGCGGCCCTGCGTTGTGGATCAATTGGCGCAAGCGTGGTCTCTTGTTTGTTCTCTGCTGCTGAAGTCGCAGACCTTCAACAGCGCGCGAAGTGTTTACTTTCTGCCTAATCAGGTTAGCGCAGGTCTTATCGCTTATCAGTGCCGGTGCAGCTGATCGGCAGGGATCCACCCCGTCATCAACTGCATCAGCTCGCAGCCCTTCAACTTCGGAACACCTCTTGACCTCGGTGCTCAACCTCCTTTACCTCGCTTTCCCGCATACCTCTCCCCTCAACACCGCATGTTTTGGAATTTGGAGCCGCAATGTCCGACGACCGTTTCCTCACGGATGATTACGTAGCCGGCTTGCTGGCCGAGGAGGCTGCCAGGGACTGCTCGCTGAAGTTCTCGGCCATGGGCATGGAGTCCCCCCGCGCAGACAAGAAGCAAGCACCCGCTGCCCTGCAGAAACCAAAGACACGCCCTCTAACAGATCACAGAAGCCACCGACCAAATACGGCATTCTTGGAACGCATGATTAAAGGCACAGCTTCGCACAACAAAGCAAAGCTAGCCAGCCAAGCCGCCGAGTCGCAGGCTCGCCTCAAGGAGCTGGAGGAAGCCGAGGAGCTCAAGAGACTGAAGACAAACCCAAACGCGAGCGACATTCGAAAGCGACAGATGGGGACTATCCACTCCATTCTTGGCGACAAGAAGCGGGGCAGAGATGGGGACGACGGTCCTGAGACTGCTAACCCAGAGCCCAAGAATCGAGGTGAACCAGATAAAACGCAGAAAACGCGTAAAGAAGAGAAGCCCGAGAATCGAAACCGCGACCACAGATATTCGACCCGCGGTAAAGATCTGTTCCGAGACGGACGCGACGAGAGTAAACGCCATAGGCTCGGCGAACCTGGTCACAAGAGGGACTGTGGTCCAAAGAAAGATGGGCGGGGGAGCTCCAGGCGAAGCAGAGACAATGACTCTGGCTTTGGAGAGCATGATAAACCCCGCCACGGCCGGTCCCGCCGAGAGAGATCTAGATCCCCACGACGGCACGGACGATCTCGCTCGCCACGAGAGCGGAAGAGCAAGCACCGATATCGATCTTCCGATCGCTCCCCCCCGAAAAGGGAACCCGCCCCCTCTAGACGAGCGTCAGCTGGCGAACGAGACGACGACTCAGACTACGACCTCATCGGTCCGGCACCGCCTCCCAGGCACCGCGGACGAGGTACGATCGGCGGAGCATCGAGTTTAGATAGACACTTTTCAGAGTCTTACGATCCAAAAACCGATGTCCATATGCTGAGCAAGGAAGGGACCTGGGACGATGCGGTGGAGGCATACAGGGGCCGCCAAAAGGTGCGGCAGAGCAAGGACCAGCGGGTGAAGGCGGCGGGGTTCGCCGAGGAGCAGATCCGAAAGGCGAACGCCGACGCCGACGCCGACGACTCAAAGCAGCACGTGGTATGGTCCAGGGCGGGCGAGAAGCGAGCGTGGGACAAGGGCAAAGGGTCGGAGGATGAGGACATGGACGACGTGCCGGACCTGGTTTCCGGGAGCCTTTGATCGGCCCTCGGGGGATGGCCGCGGCCTCGGATTGTTGGCATTGCTTGGACACGGTACCCTCTGTTTTGAACAGGCTTGGTGTACGTCGTGCCATTGCTACGATGAGTATGAAGTACGAAACGCTATCACGCAGTTATGACTGGCATGTGTACGGAGCCCAGGAAGATTTATGATACTCTGCAGGCCATTGCGCCGCCTGCGAAACGAGGTTCTATTCTGGTGAGCGCATCCCGAGTCCCGAGCACACGATGAGTGAGTAGGTGATTGATGCCCCGATCGCTAAGGTTCTTTCGCAAAGCGCCTTTTTGCGACGAGTTTAAAACCAAGCGGCAAAAGATGACGGCTTCGATTGGCGATGTCGGCAGTAAAGTGCCGTCGGTGCGTTCCTGGACCCCCTTGAAACGCCTCTTCCGAGGACCTGTTTCTGACGAAGGTTCCTGCGATGGCCTCTCCGACAAGGGGCCTGCTGGTCAGAACGGACCTAAAACGTTTCCACTGCGTCATGATGCCGAATTAGCCGCCGCGTCGCAAATCACGCTCCGCAATTGCCTATCCCTCCCGCCGGAATAATCCCCGGACGGCGATAATCCTCGCGTCCGGACGATCACGGCGATCGGGTCGTCCCATATTGCGGGCGCAAACGTCCTATGTCAGCAGCAAGAGGCGCCAGGCAAATCTCGACTGTTCAATTGCCCTCTGGTTGATCGGGCTCTGCGATTCATGGACGGTTGACTGCTGAAGTCGCGGGGGTCGTCACGAGACTGGTCTCTCTGGCGGCCACCCCGACGAGGCCTCTCACCAGGCCTCGTCCACGACACATCACATATGCCGAGTCAGCATCTACAATACGCCTCCACTCATGAGGCAGCACACTGCTGAGGCAGCACGCGCTACGGAGTTTGGAACCTTGGCGGGCGGCCAATGGAAGCCGGCCGCCTCACCCAGTCCACCCGTAGCACGCGACATGGCGCGACGTCGTCAACCGACGACACGGAGAAGGTGATGCACCAGGACACCATCTAGGCACGGCGACTCCGCCGGGTTAGCCGATGCATCGCAATGTGGGCTCGGTCCGGGTTTGCCTGGCCTGTTTAGTCAACACGTCGTGAAGCCCGTCTTGGTACCACGTCCGGCAAGTCTTCTCTTGTTTGACCATGTCTAGATATTGAAACGAAAGGGTGCGAGAAGCCGGTTTCGAGTGCCATCACGTTGGAGGTGTTGACGCCCCTGGAAAGCATCACCAGAGTGAATCCATCTCTCAGGAGGATGAATTGGGATATAAAGAAGCCTCGTTCTCCCGTATGCCAGTGGCCTTTTCGTTCATCAAGCTAATTGATAGTTCACGCAACTCGCTTCTTGCTCTTCTTACTTTAATTCACTTCTTCACAAGTCCCATCTTTTTTTATAATTGTACGCTGGCACGCACATTACAAGTCGCATAAGATGCATTCCACCACCATCCTCGCAGCCCTGGCGGCATTCTCTCCTCTCGTGGCCGCCCACGGCCGCATCAACGTTGCTGTAAGTGCGTCCTCTCTTCCGGAGAAGGGGGCATGTCTGACCGCTCGACGACATAGACTGGCGATGCTGGCGGCAACACCACCGCTCTCGGCATCCAGGGAGGCGTGGTGCCGGGCACCGGCCGCAACAGGGTGACGGAAGTCGACACGACCGTCTTCAAGTCCCGCAACATCGCCAGCGATGGCCTGGGCCGGACCACGGGCGGAGGCAAGAACACCGTCGACGCCATGAGCCAAGCGCAGGATCTGTCCGGCGCGACCCTACCTCAGGTCAGCGCCAATGGCGGGACCATCTCTGCTACATACCACATTGTTACCACGGTACGTTATCTCGAACAATCTGCGATGACCCCTCCACGGAGACCCGGGCACTGACCGAGAATGGGCAGGACGGAGCCGGTCCCCTCCAAGCCATGATCGACCCTACCGGAACCGGCGCGTTCTCGCAGGGCACGCAGGCCGAGGTCGTCACGCAGGTTCCCGGCAAGAACGGTAACATTGCCCCCGGCGGGAAGAACAACGCCGCCGCCGGGCTCCTCGGCGGCCTGGTGGCCCGTCTGGTCAAGCGTGCCGCGAACGTCAACGAGGACTATGTAAGTCATCCCCCGAGCACACGCCGCCAGGGGACGGACGCTAACCGGCCGTCACAGCCCCTCAAGGTTGCCATCCCCGCCGGCACGACCTGCAGCGGGACGATGGGAAGCCAGAGCAACGTCTGCCTCCTCAAGGTCGCCAACAACAACCGTGCCGGGCCGTTTGGCGGCGTCCTCGCCTTCCAGATCGCGCAGGGCGCCGGGGCACCCGCTGCCGGTGCCGACACCCCCGCTGGCACTGTTACCCCGGCTACCCCTGCTGCCCCTGCTGCTCCGCCCGGCAACGAGTCGCAGGACGGCGCGGCAGCCGGCGCTGCTGGCAACACCAAGGCTAAGGGTGCTGGCAATGGCAATGGCAATGGCCGCAATGCCGGCAATGGCCGCAATGGTGGCAACCGGGGCCGGAGCGCGAAGCGGTTCGCTGCCTAAGCGCGTGTCAATATCAGGCACTGGCGGGCTGGACCCATCTCGGGCCGTTGTGGCCATCCTCCGGCATTTGTGGTGGATAGCCACTGGGATGGCTTCTGTCTTGAATATTGGTTCCCGTTAGTCAGGCCAACTAGTAAATCCACTAAATTCCATCACCATGTTTTCCCCATGTGGTGATCTACGCGCAGGCGTGAGATGCATTCAGGGTCCAGTATCCCCGTCAGGCTCGTGGTGGTGCTTTTGATCGCATCCGGAAGACTTTGCTCCTGAATAGCCGTGTCGCCCTTCGTCGAGCATGCTTCCGATATTCCCACATGCCACTGACAGTCATCCAGGAGGCCGCCGCAAAGTGAAGCACCTTCATCGTCAGGCACAGCCCTTGGTGGAATCGCAAGTCACGAGCATGCATTGACGCATGACAGGGTCACGAGCCGGGACCGGTCCGTTCATTTTGGGGCCCAGCCACACAGCTCACAGGCGCCCGCGGCGATTAGCTCGAGCCGGGCCGATGGTAAGAGCGCCATCCTTGAATTTTCCAGCTCCTCCGCCGCGTCCATTATCGGACTCGCTAAGAAAGTAAGTACTTGGTAGGTATGTTGGCGAGGGAGACCGCAGGTGAGTGATGTGAAGTCGACGACCCACTGACGTCACCGCGTCCATGCACAGGCAAGTACGGAGTACGGGTACGAAGTACCTACGAGTAACACCAGCCTGTGAACCTGCGGAGCCGCCGCCCACGGATAGACGCCAGCAGCGCCCCACTGGTGGCTGCAGGGCGTAGGCGCCTGACGGCATAGCACAGCACAGCTGCCCCGGCGGCTTACTCGTAGGAGTCGGATGTCTCAGGGTGGCCGAGACCTCGAGAGAACCCCTAGCTGAGCGTCCCTGCTGGAATAAAATCAGAACTTCACTACTTCGTACCCCTCCGCAATTCGTAAGCACCGTGCACTCCGTAGTCCGTAGCGCTTCATCTTACGCCGACTGACCTTCTGCGAGGAGTCCTCGCGGCCTTGATGCCGCTGCCGCAACCCCAGACTCTCCTCTGTGGCTTGGGCTTGGACCCCCGTGGCTGCTCCATCCCTCGGACCACAAGCGCCTGATCCTTGCAGCTGCCAAGCGCCTGAGACGACCCGCACGGACCAGGGCAGCCACGGCAGCAGCCCCGCCTCGCGCAACTCGCTCCTCCTCCAGCCACACTGCACGGCATCCTCTCCCAGCTCAACCTCACCTCTCGGCGTCCACTCTCCTGGGCAACGCATCCGTCCTCCCCGCGCCGTTTTCCTTTTCCCCGTCCATTTCTCACCATCGCCCGTCTTGCGTCCCCGTGTATGCTTCGTCCCGACGGTATTTCTTTGCGTCGCCATCTGAGTTTTTTCCGTTTCCGTCCCGCCGCGAGACATTCCGAACCCGTCCGGCGGCGGCTGATGCGAGGCCGCGCTGCTTGAACTGGCTTGACGCCAACGTCATCCGTCCCCCGTTTGCCGCGCGGCGTCATCGCCGTGACGCTGAAATCGCCCACGATGCGGCCGCCGCGCATCGCCATCCTCGTCCTCTTCGTCACCGCCTTCATCTTCATCGTTTGCCGCGCCCTGACATCCGCCAACCGACCCAAGGCCTCGTCGTACCCCGCCGAGGCCCGAAGCACGAGGTCCCTCTTCGGCTTCATGTATTACAACACGCCCTTCTCGCTGTTCCCCCCAAACGCCGCCATCAGCTTGACCGATGACAACAGCACATCGTTTGCCGCTCGCCCCGCCGCGTTCGGCCCCAAGCTGGCTTCCGCTGGCTTGAGCGGCCAGCTCTGGGTGGGGAGCGGGTTCGCCGAGGACATCCTGGATGGAAATGGAGAGCTGGGCTGCAGCGACCTTCCCGGCTGGGGCAGCGGGAACACGAGGGCCGCCCTCAAGAACTCCTTCCGAGCCGGCGCGCCCCGAGTCACCGCCGCTCAAACGAACTCCGGCCATCCCAAGCGTGGCGGGCAGCTCCTCGATGCCGACAATCGAGACGCCATTGCAAAGGGGCGACCGCATTCTAAAATCGTCGACGACGCAGATGACAACACCGACAACCACCTCAACGACATATCTCACGGCGCAGCTTCTCGGCGAGACACGTCGGCTGCCTCGTCGCATGCGGATATTCAGTCTATTCAGGAAGCCGCCGAGATACAGGGCAGGATTGTGCTCCTCATGCGTGGTGGATGTGGCTTTTTGGAAAAGGTCATGTGGGCTCAACGACGGGGAGCAGTTGCGGTCATCGTCGGCGACAACCAGAAGGGCGGGCCCCTGATCCAGATGTTCGCGCACGGCGAGGAAGTCGAGAACGTGACGGTGCCATCCGTCTTCACCGCTCGAACAACGGCCCATTCGCTGTCATCCTTGACGCAGCCCGGAAGTTTCATCGAGGATACTCTTGACGACAATGGAAATGCTGTGCTCAAGGTCCAACAAGGCCCCAAAGTCGGACAAGACAAGGCAAAGCGAATGCCGAGCTCTCGGAGAAATGCAGCTTCTCCAAAAACGGCCCCTCCAACCTCGAAAGCCAAGAGGTCCGTCAAGGACAAGGTCGATAAACCCGCCTCAAGCACTTCGGGAAATCGGGGCTGGCTCTCGAGCATGTTCAGCTGGGGCCGCTCCCCCCGTGCTGTTGATGACGAGAGCCGGCCGCCCAGCAGCGGGCGCCTCGATTGGGTCCTTGTTGAGGACTGGAATGACGAAAAGGACAAGGTCATCAAAGACAGCCTGGGCAAGTCCAAGAAGCCCCAATCAAACCAGGACGATTTCGTCATTGGCGTGCAGGATTGGCGGGACCCTGATCTCGTGGACAAGTCCGGCTTCGGGGCCAAGAAGGGCAAGGTGGCGGACAAGGCCATCGACCCAAAGGCGGCTTCCAGTTCCAAGGACCGCGAGGATGCTTCGAGCAAGAGCGCCCCCGAGGCTAATGGACCGAAGGGCGGCAGCATCACCCCTGGAAGCGGCGAGTATATTCCAGCCAGAGTGTTGCCTAAAGACGGCAAAGAAACCAGTGCGAAGACCAAAGCAACAGGATCTGGAGCTGGAGGCAAGGGGCACAGCCTGATGTCGAAGTTGTTTGGCGACGACGAAAACGGCAAAAGCCCAGAGACCGAGGCTCCCGCTACCGTCGATGACCATGTTGCAGAGAGCGTGACAGTCCCCGACCATCAAGATTTTGAACCCCACGAGGGACTATGGGTCACCATCACACCCACCAGCAGCGCCAGCCCCTTCTTCGACACCCTGCTCGTGCTCGTCATCAGCCCGCTGATTACCCTGACCGTTGTGTACGCGCTCTTGATAGTCCGTGCAAGGATCCGTCGTCGAAGATGGCGCGCACCCAAGTCTGTGGTCGATCGGCTCCCTGTGCGAACTTATCATACCGTCGCTGCGTCACCGCCCAGCCTGTCCCCAAGACTGCCTTCCCCGTCCCCCCCGACTCCTACGACCCCCTTGCTTCAGCACAGCTCGTCCAGGCCGCGCTCGCGGACCACGACGGGAGTGTTGGAGAGCGAGAGCTTCTTGGTGCCCGGCTCTGCCGTTTCGACACCGCAGGCCTCTCCTCGGAATGGTGGTCGTCCCGAACACGAAAAGGGCGCTGGAGGCTTCTCGGCGGAGTGGAGAAAGTACATGGGGAGACAGGTGGAGTGCGTCGTGTGTCTGGAGGAGTATGTCGATGGCGTGAGCAGGGTGATGAGTCTGCCCTGCGGTCACGAGTTCCACGCCGACTGCATGTAAGTTTGGCCTGCATGGAGCTCTGCGTCCATCGTCCTGTTGTACTGACCGCCATGATAGAACCCCCTGGTTGACGACCCGCCGACGAACATGCCCCATCTGCAAGGGAGACGTCGTTCGATCTCTGGCCCACGGCTCCCGTAACGGTCCCCGCTACGAACCTTACCACGACGACAGTGATGAGGACTTGGACGCTGAAGCTTCCGGCTCTCGGTCAGCCGGGCGGGCGTCGGATCTCGAGCAAGGCATACTCTCGCCGGAACCCGGTGACACACATCAGTCGACCAGGCAGGAAGGCTGGCTCGGGCTGCTCTCAAACAGCTTTGGCGCGAGAGCCAGACGGCAGCCGGAATCCCCTCGACCCGAGGATCGCAGCCGGTAATGGAGATTCAACATGCGATCAACACTGCGTCGCTAGAATGCGGGGGATGGCCAGACGTACTGGGGCATCGCGGGACACGCGGGACAAGTGGCTAATAGCGTGGTTATGATATTGGCGTACTTGGTATTTTGCAGGTATCGGGTGCCTTTTGTGTTGAACAGGCACGCATATTACGGGAATTGGGAATCGGGACTCTTGAGCATAGCACTCTTTCACGGAAATGGCTTTTTTGTATCTCTTGTCTTTGACTCACGCGGCGGCGTCTGCGTTTATCAGGTAGTGTGGAGGCATATACCCCCCTCGATGATGGCTCCCGGGATGGGAGGCCATGAATTGCAGTACGGTGTCGACTTTGAGGATGCATCGAGGACGTGGTGACTGATGACCAAGTCGGTACGCACTCCTCAGGCTTGTGGAGGGTCACTCGCGGCAGTACAGTCGGCGGAGGCAAGGCATCGATGTCATCCATCGTTCAAGCATAACCGGTAACTTTCAATTCCGTTTGGTAACAAGGACGTCTAGATGTACCCCTTGAGCACCGCCGCTTCGGCATTCAGTATAGATGATCCCGCCGCGCCAATAACAGCTACAAGCAAGCTCATGTCAGCACACATGCTCATACTCGTACTATTTGATTGAATGGGGCTCGAGAGGAGGGACTCACTGTTGTGGCTCAGGGCCGTAAACTTGAGATCAAAGATGCCGCTCTCGTCCTCGCGCACGCGGCCCACGCTGACGGTGTAGCCGTTGCCCAGGTCGCGGTCCAGGCGCGGCTGCGGCCGGTCCTCCTCGTCGAAGACCTTGATGGGCGGGTTCGGCGCCGACGGGCAGCCCAGGGTCTGGGCCTCGGCGGTGTAGCTGCGGAGTGCGTCCTTGCACTGCTGCGCCGTCGGGGCGGGCTGGCGCTCGAACTTGAGGCTCACGCAGGCGGTATGCCCGTCCATGACGGGGACGCGGTTGCACGTCGCCGAGACGCGTAGGGCGTCCTGCTCGACAAAGGCTTTGCCGGCGTCGTCGAGGCAGCCGAGGATCTTGCGCGCCTCGGTCTCGAGCTTGTCCTCCTCGCCGGGGATGAAGGGCACGACGTTGTCGATGATGTCCATGGAGGAGACGCCCGGGTAGCCGGCGCCGGAGACGGCCTGCATGGTGACGATGCTGACGGTGGCGATGGGGCCGAAGGCGGCCTGCAGGGCGGCGAAGGGGATGACGAGCCCGATGACGGCGCAGTTGGAGTTGCAGACGAGGAAGCCCCTCGACAGGCCGTGGACGGCGCGCTGGTGCGGGATGAGGTCGAGGTGCGGGAGGTTGACGGTGGGGACGACGAGGGGGACGAGGGGGTCGCGGCGGTGGTTCTTCGCGTTGGAGAAGACGGGGATCTCGGCCCTGAGGAACTCGTGCTCTGCACGTTCACAGTCGTCACGTTAGCAACCCGCGATGTCTCGGTCGAAGGGAGCAGGCCGCGGGCCGCGACTCACCAATATCACCCGCCACGTCCGCGTCCAGCCCGCTAAAGACGACGTCGCAGTCCGCGAACTCGCTCGCCCGACACTCCCTCACCACCATGTCGGCGACCTCGCCCATGAGCCGGGCCTGCTTCCACCGCACCGCATCCTTGTACTTCTTCCCCGCGGAGCGCGACGACGCGCCGATGGCGTGCAGCCTGAGGTGCGGGTGCTGCGCGAGGAGCAGGATGAAGCGCTGGCCGACGGAGCCGGTGCACCCGAGGACACCTGCGTGTCGGATCGTCAGCCCGGGGTCTCATGGTTAGGCGGGTGCGCCGTGATGGCCTCGTGGACGGAACGGGGTCGCCGCGATCGGTGGCTGCGGGAGGAGCGACGGGAGGGGACGTACCGCACTTCTTGGTGGGGAATTGCGCGGCCATTTCGTCAATTGAGCCTCTCTGGATCGAATTCAAGCCTATGACGAGATCAACGCCCCTGGATATGTCGTGTCGAAAGGAACCATGAATGAGTCAAGATGCAAGTTGAGGCGAAATTTCCCCAGCTGGTGGTGACAGTGAGCTCGGGCGCCCCGCCGTTATCAGGGACTGCCCCGCCATCGGAGGCTCCACTTTCGAGAATGGTTTGGCATCACCGACAGTCCGAAAAGGATCGTCAGGGCTTCATACACGTGTAAATTCAGGGACATGTGCAATTCAGATGCATGCCGGAGAAGATTCTTCAACCTCCCAAGCGCCTACAGAACCGACCCAAATTAACCCTGAATGAAAATCTCGTCCACCTGCAGTTCCCCATCCTCGTACGAAGTACCAATCAATATGCCTTAGCGCCCATATCAATGCACCTGTTCCCATGTCGATGCCAACGAACGAAAGAAACATTAAATCATGCGTCAAATCATGCGTCATTCACGGAGATTTCTCTACGGCCCAAAAGGAGTAGTGCGGGCGTTATTGGCGTAGAGTCGGAACTGGATGAAGATGGTGGCATCCTCCACCATGGTTCCGAGGGATCCCAACAGCCACGGGAGGGCATTGAGGAGATAGTCCTTGTCCTGGGAATAAGCGATGAGGCTCACGCCGTAGGTCAAGTTCCCCGTCAAAGAGAGCAAGAAAAAGAGAAGCGACAAGCCTGGTGTCATGTTAGTCGAGTCGTCGATCCATTTCCGTGCTCCAGCAACTTACCCTCGCAAGACTTTTCCCTGTAGTTCTTGACAATCTGGGGAATTCGAGCACTAGTAGTCACGTTAGCAGCCTCTTCTCGCCACCTTGGGGTAGCGTTGGTTGCATACCAGAGATAAAAGGCGGCGCTGGCATAACCCAACGCGAGTCCGACAATCGCAAGCGGCAGCTTCTTGCCATCGGGGGACTCCGGCACACTCGGTGCCTCGCCATCCCATACTCCAGCCTTGTACGAGACGAACCAGCCGGCGAAACCGACCACGTAGACGGCCATCAGGCCGAGCGTGTTGTGGAGCCACGGCCTGCTATCGGGCGTCTCGTCTTCGCCCGTCACCATCTTCCGGAGCGGTTCCATCGACGACTCCTCGTGCGTCGCATGGCGTATGTGAGAGCCCGGCAGGCCAGCCGAGGAGCTATGCCGCCTCGCCAGAAGCGGCGAGTTCTCGGACACGGCTGCAGCCTCCGCGCGCTCTTCCCTAGCGAGGCGTCGCGCATTGATGGTGTTGTAGTAGACGGCTTGGCTGATGAGAATGGTGTCCAAAATGCAGAAGTAGATTGCCAGTGCGATCGCAGTCGGGGCTAGACGTGTGAGGAGGGCCCCTGCGGCGTTGTCAGTACACATAACAATTCCGACGCGCCAGGGAGATCCGAGAGCGCGAATCGAAGAGACGACGGTTGGGGGTACGGGGGTAGTTCCAGGGCGCAAGAAACAAGACGGCACGCACCTATCAGGTTTGAAACATCGCCCATGAGCCAGACGACAAGAAAGGTCATGCTCAGGCCGTCAGCGCTCTGAGCCTTGTAGTTTGCCAATAGCTGCGGAAGCTGCACCAGAGGTTAGCACTGATGGGAGCCTCGGGTGCCCTGGGATGTGAACCCAGGTCTTTGTGAGGTAGCGGTCGCAGGACATACCAACAGGCATATCCAGGAAGTCAGACTGATGCTCCCAAAGATGCCAGACAGAGCCTCGCCCGTGGGTAGGGTCCGCACCGCGGCGGTGAACGCAGCCGCAGCAAAGGAGGCCATTGCGATCCGGACCAAGACCTGACAGCCGACACGGAAGCAAAGAGTACGAGGCGGCAAGGAGAGGGGCCGGCGACCTTAAGGCATGCGCGACTTGAGCGTCAGGTGGCTCACGCGATGAGAGTTGGAGCGGAGGACGGATGTCGGCGGGCGAGGCGAAGAGTCAGGCGGATAGTCTTATCGACTTATCGTGGAGGTTTTGGTTGTCAGCGGGGGCTCCCATTGGCCGGGCACGAGTCCGTCGTCGGGCGAGTGACGCACGCAGGTGGACCTCTGTGCTGCAGGCCTGCGCGATAGGGGTCGTGCTACCTTGCCATTGCAGCGGCCCAGCGTGAGATTGCGCTGCGGAACCCGCCTGAGACCCCTGCACTGGGCGTCCCTCAGGGCTCAGCTCGTGGTGCCTTGCGATTTAGTGGCCGCACTCGGCGCGGGGGACTCCTGCGGGGGCGCCGGTTCCGCTTTTGGCGGTACGGAGTCGCGGACTACAGAGTAGGTGGCCTACGGAGTACCGATCCATTGCTTATCTTTATCGCTGACACTACGCTGCAAGGGAGCTACGAGTACACCACTGTCAGCCAGCCCGGTGGTTGCCCAGAGGCATGCGGGAGGTTTGCCAACTCACTCCTCGCACCAGCGTGCGTGTCGCCGTTTGCTACGGGCACTCAGCTCAACATACGCATGTTAGTACGGAGTATTCAGGCAGTTATCATGCGCCCCGACGTGCTCGGGTTCGCAAATTCATCTATTTCGGGTCACATTACTCGGCAGCTCCCCCGTGACGCTCGGTACCGCTGTTTCACGTGGGGCTTCCTCGTTGGCTTGATTCGCCTACGGCGCTGAGCTCTGCCTGTGGTTACTCCAGCAACTCGCAAGCCTGTCCACCACCAACCAACGTCACAGCCCGACGTGTGTGCGCGTGGTCGGGCACGCGGCTGATCGGTCAGGACGCGTTGATTCTGGTGCTACATTGGGTATATAGGTACGTCGTGCGTACATACATAGATCCGGCAACCTATCGTTTCCGTCACGACCGACCCTGGATAGCCCGGTTTTTAGGGCAACAACACCGTCGTCTTCCCTCAACTGCGTCATGAAGGCCTCACTTAGCGCCCTGGCTTTGGGCCTCGTGTCCGTTCCCGGGGTCGTCGCCTGGGGCAGTACGTCAAGCAACGCGACACGCGCGTACCTGCATCTATCTGTGCTGACGGCGAGGTCCAGGTCTGGGGCACATCACGACGGCCTACCTCGCGAGCCGGTTCGTCGCCAACTCGACCGAAGCGTACTTCAAGGAGCTCCTGCGCAGCGACGAAGACGATTACCTCGCCAAGGTTGCCTCATGGGCCGATTCCGTCCGATACACCAAATGGGGTCGCTTCACCAAGACGTTCCACTTCATCGACGCCCATGATAACCCGCCCCTGTCGTGCAACGTCGACTTCGAGCGCGACTGCAAAGGGACGGGCTGCGTCGTCAACGCCCTATCCAACTACACGGAGCAGGCGTTTGACCACTCGTTGCCCGCCTGGCGCCGTGCTCAGGCCGCCAAGTTCGTCGTCCACTTCGTCGGCGACCTGCACCAGCCGCTCCACAACGAGGACGTTTCTCGGGGCGGAAATGGCATCTATGTCAAGTGGGATGGCAAGGAGTTCAACCTGCACCACGTATGGGACACCTCCATCGCCGAAAAGTGGATCGGTGGCCTGCGAGGGAAGCCGTATCCTCTCGCCCGGAAATGGGCGAACCAGCTGGCTGTTGAGATTACCGACGGCAAGTTTACGGCTGAGAAGGAGGGCTGGCTGAAGGATCTGGACTTTAGCAACCCGAACGGGACGGCGATGGCTTGGTCGAGAGAGGCAAACGCACTCGTGTGCACGCATGGTAAGCAATCCTTGAGCCAACCACCAATGGCCGCTTGGCCTACTAATTTCCTCCAGTTCTGCCCGAGGGTCCGCATGCAATTGTCGGCCAGGAACTCGGCGGCGACTACTTCACCAACGCCGGACCGGTGATTGAGAAACAGGTCGCCCGTGCCGGATACCGAATGGCGGCGTGGCTGGATAGCATCGCCCGCGAGTATCATCAGACGCGGGGAGCAGGATCAGAAGACCAGATGACAGAGGAGTTGTAGGGTCAGTGAGATCCCTGGAGTCGCACGATAGCTAGCGGTTTTACGGTCCACAAAGAAGTCCCTCGCGAAGCCGTCCGAACCGTTCTGCAGCGCAGTGGCCACCGTTCGTGAATCGTCTCAAATGTGCACGGAGGTTGACGGGAAGAGAGCGACGGAACGGCACAGCTTCATCTTATTCTCGTCACAGAGGTTGGTGGACCAGAAACGGGACGAATTTCGTGGCGCATTATACGGGCAGACCTCCATGCTCCATGGTCATCGTCGTAGTCCGAGCCAAGAGTGTCGCAGCCCCTGGTGGCGGTCGCGACCAATTCGTTCGGAGATTGTGACGAGCCATTCGATCAGCCGATTTCGTTGCCCACATAATTTATCAGGCTGAAGTGCCTGGGGGTCGCAGCGAATGGGCCATGTCGGTGGTTGCACAGCTCGCAGTCGGTCTGATCAAGTAGTGAAGTCCTTGAACTTGGGTCCGTGCCCGGGTTGCCGACCCTATTCAAATTATAGAGGCATGGTTCCTAGACGTCGCAAACCGATTAAGTGGTCCAATGCACAGCGGTACATGAGTTCAGGTGAGCCAAACTGAGAGTTGGCTGTCCAAACATCCAGTTGCCGCCGTCCCCTTGGACCGGCGTATGTCGGCTTCCGATACTATTTGTCACGAAGCTTTCATCGTGTAAGCGCAGCAACAGAATCCGGTCGATGACGCCACGCCATGCAGGCACTTGACTACCGGAACTTGGCAGTCCGAGGGGCGGGTGGGAACACGTTCCGGCCGAGGTGAAGTGACAGCTGCTCAGGCTTTGTAAGAACAGGCACCGGCAGGTCGAGGGGCGGGAGGGCGCTGGGCACCACAGTTTCGCTCATTAATGACGTAGCGGAAGGGCTACGAGACGAATGCTTTGTTGAACAGCGTCGATGAGGGCACAACTGTCAGGGCTAGCGACCATCCGAAGTCCGGATTCATGCGGGTAGGAAACAAATCGACGGTACGATGGGTACCCCTGGGGGCTTGAGTTCCGCGCTCAGAGACGGCCCAGAAGAGACAAGGCGCCAAGCTCCCTTGCCTCCTCCGCAGAGCTTCTTGTGACAAGCGAGTGTCCGGGCCAGGGGTTCGATTGATGCAGGCTTTGCGTCCAGAGTCCAGACTATCTACAGTATGCTCCGCTCCGGCGAAGGTTGAAAGTCGAAACTGAAACGAGCGGCTGCCATTCCACCAGACGAGGACGCCGCGGGGGGATTCCATCGACGGATCCATCCCAACTAGGCTTGTCGTCTCCAGGCGACCGCCAACGCCGGCGGTTATATCGCTTTGGGCGACGGTACTTGGTGGTATTATTGGCCGGCTTGGCGCATACGGTGGGCGAGCGGCGCCACCGCAGTTCCACCCGCGTGGGGAGCTGACGGCCAGCCAAGGGCCGGCTCGCGGCGGCGCGGACATGAGCGTCGGCGTCGCAGGAGGGCAATAGCACGCGGTGCATGACAGATGTACGGCGATTTTCTGCTCAAACAATGGCGCATCTGGTGGTGTTGTAATACGGATTGTGGGCCACGGGGCCGGTTGCTTCACCGGAGGCGGTCCGAAACGCCAGCTCCCTGGCAGCCTCAGCGCCCAGGCACCCCATTGGCTCGGGAAGCACACGCGCCAGGGGTTCGTGACAGCAATGAGACAGGAACAGCCGCGCCCTGCTTCGCTCCTCCACGAAGGCGCTGCCTCAGCATCATGCGCCCTCGCGCCTCGTGTCGACGGACACGGCGGCGTGGCTGCGACTAGACGCCGGTCGACGAGCCGGTCGACGAGCCGGTCGACGCAGCCGTCCGTCTGACCTGCGAGTCCTCCTCCTGCTAGTGCCATGGAGCCTGGCTGCTGCTGCCCCCGTCCGGTTTGTCTCATCTCTTCGGACAACGCCAATGCTTATTCCGCACGGCCGTTTGGTCCCGGGCGTGGAGAGCCTTTGACGTGGCCTGCCACTCTCCGGGTTTGAGGCCGCTGCGTTCGGCCTTCCATCTCCAGCCCTCGCCAGCCACGGAGTTTGCAGGGGCCCGTCTTCCTTGGCCCGTGGTTTGATCGCCCTCGTGGACGTCGTGGGCTCCCTGCTGTGTATGGACTACGGACTACGGAGTGGCCCTCTGCTAATTCCTCGCCCACGCCCGCAGTCGGTGGCGTTCCGCAGCCTTGCCGCGCTGCCGCCCGAGACGAGTCCGGGTGGGTTTATAACCATGTCCTTGGCGTCTTCTCGACTATTTTGCCCCGTCGCCTCCTCCCATGTTCCCATGTTTTGTCTTCCTTCTCTCTCTTCAAACCCTTACCGCTCCTTAAACACTCACCAGCGGTTTTATCTCCCTATCCGCCGCGCTGGTAGTGTGCTCTGTACATTCGTTCCTTGCTTTCGCCAACTCTCCTTGAGCGCTGTGTCTGAGTGACCGAAGCCCTACTTTCGCCTTCTTGTGTGTTTCTCTTCTTCTGGTCTGGAACCAACTTTACGCTCTCTTTGCGCCATATTTGGTACCTACGTCCCCTCAGGATGCAGATCAAGACTCTTCTAGTTGCCCTGGTGGGCTTGACCGTGGTGACGGACGCGGCCGACATCTCCCGCCGATCGCCATTCTCTCGCGCCCTGGCCCGTCGACAGTTCAACAACAACGGCGGCAGACAGAACGGAGGCCAGAACGGCGGTGGCAGGAACGGAGGCCAGAACGGCGGCCAGAACGGCGGCCAGAACGGCGGCCAGAACGGCGGCCAGAACGGCGGCCAGAATGGAGGCCAGAACGGAGGCCAGAGGAACGGAGGCAACAACAACAACAACAACAATGGAAACAATGGCGGAGGGGGCAATGCTTTCACCTTGAGCGCCAACGCCCTCCAGAAGGGTTCGGCGCAGGACGGAAACAACCCCGGCGCCGATGGCCAAGCTGCCTCAGCCACGTAAGGAAACCCGCATCCCCCGGACAGGTAGAAAGCTAACAAGTGGCAGCGACAACGCCAACTTCATCAACTTTTGCCAGGGCAAAGGCTTGACCAACGGCGCGCAGGTGCGAAAGGGATCCTGCAACGGCATTCGTAAGTTCCAACGTGGTGATATGCCCTACTCTTTCTGACTTTTACAGCCATGGGCAACATCCCCGCCACGACCAGGATGGTTTCCAGCGTCTTTGTTAACCCGCAGGACGGCTCCAACATCGCTGCCAACAAGGATTTCCAGGTCCAAGTTCAGCTCGCCAACCTCGACGCCGGCACCTTCACCAATGCCACCTCCACATACTACTCGGCGCCGCAGGATCTGAACGCCAACGGGCAGATCATTGGGCACACCCACGTCACGATTCAGGACACCGGAAGGACTCTGAACCCCAAGACTCCACTGGACCCTACGCAGTTCGCCTTCTTCAAGGGTATCAACGATGCAGGCAACGGCCGGGGACTTCTCGCCGCTGATGTTACCGGTGGTCTGCCCGCCGGCAACTACCGTCTCTGCAGCATGTCGTCGGCAGCCAACCACCAACCGGTCTTGATGCCCGTCGCCCAGCGAGGTGCACAGGACGACTGTGTCCGATTTACTGTCGGTGGTGGAAACGGCGGCGGCAATGGAAACGGCAATGGAAACGGCAATGGCAACGGCAACGGCAATGGCAACAGGAACCAGGGCAACCAGGGCAACCAAGGCGGTCAGGGCAACCAGGGCGGTCAGGGCGGTCAGGGCAACCAAGGCAACCAGGGCAACCAAGGCAACCAGGGCGGTCAGGGCAACCAGGGCGGCCAGGGCCGACAAGGCGGTGGCCGACCGGGCGGGACGAACAACGCTGCTGTCGGCAACCAGGGGGGCAACCAGGGGGGCAATCGGGGCGGCAACCAGGGCGGCAACCAGGGCGGCAATCGGGGCGGGAGCAGTGGGTTGAATGCCGCCCCGAGCAATGGAACCAATGCTGATACTGGCAACCAGCTGGCGGACGGCAGCTCCAAGCGCGGCCCAACTGATGGCGGCAAGCCCAATGGTGGTGCCAGCAGTGTCAGGTGTGCTCGCCAGGCCCGGGACTTGACGAACGCCGGCGACGGGAACGACCCGATCGGCGACGGTACCACACTCACGAAGCGGGCTGAGGTCGTCCAGCGAGCCTGCGACCTCCAGCACAAAGTGTGCGTGGACGCCGTCAACTCTGGAGCCATGGGCGGCACCGGTATTGCTGATTGCGATGACCAGTTTTCGACCTGTGTATCAGAGCTGTCAAACGAGCTATAAAAGCACTCGCTGAGGACTTGAATGCATTGCACCGACTTGCTTCTCTTCTGTTTTCGGCAAACCTGAACTTCGTTGCTGCGACGCTGACCATCGACGACAACTCACAACACTGCCGCTGACGCTAAGCCTAGTACGAACAGAGTACTCGAAGTCTGGCTATACTACGGTCCACGCTTCTGTACTCGTGCAGATGTTCTACAAGGGTCGAGTGGTGGAATCGGAGGAGGATCAGCGCGTTGGTGGGAACCTCGATGCTCTCGGGGGATATTTTTATGTTCTATTCCACTTTTTGTATGATGCGGGGGGTGGGCATGTCAAAGCTAGACTCCATGCTGGGTATGATGTTTGTTATCGTGGATCTTAATGTTGTGAAGTCGAGCCTCAGCGCATTTACAAGCATGAGCCATAGAGGCGCATTGAGCACGTCGTGTCGCGCATCAGTACCGGCTGTCGATGAAACTTGATCTCAGATGCAAATGGCCGAAACTGGCATTCATGCCGGTGGGCGGGATGCCGGCGGGAGTCGAATGCCATTATCTGATGGCCCAGCCACTCTGAGACGAGACACGGAAAATGGTGGTTTCATGTGCCTCACGTGCTCGCCCGGCTCCGGCTTCGGGTTGTCCAGGCCTCGCGTCGGACTGTGGCGTCTTGCGATGCTGTAGGTATGCTGGTTCTCACGTCGACGAGGTACGATGAGGGCAGAGGGAGTCTGATCGCCAGCCATGGCGCCGGGCGTCTTATGCACCATCATGTGACTTGGAGTGCCGGCGGTTCGATATTAGACGAACCGGGCTGCCGGGAGGAGTCGGGACCGCACAGGCTCGACATGTGCCCGTGTGTCCTTGCAGAATTCCAGCAAAAGGAACGATGTTGTATCTTGAGGTTGGACTGGTGGTGGGCGGGAAAGGCGCACTGCGGGCTGTGGGCTCTCAGTGCGCTGTACGTTGTAAGTTGTAGCCTGTAGAGCAGGGGCGTTTTGTTCCGACCATGTTTCGCCAGCAAGCACTCGTACGTGCGAGCGCTGTGGCTTCATCCTGGGGCTGGCGGTTGGCTGGCGGTTGGCTGATGGATATCGATGTACTCCTGTGAGCGACACCGGACGAGTGGTGGAGGTGATGCACAGCGCTGCATACTTTCCGCTGAAGCGACCAAGCGGCTTTTGCGTCGCAACAGTACCAGGATAAGTTCCGGCATCTCTGCTCGATCCAACGCTGCAGTCGCCCACGCAGGCCAAGAATCCTATACGCGCTCTCATCGGCTGAGCAGCAGCGATAGTATCCTCCAAAAGCCCGCAATGGCTCCCAGGAATGGAGGACTTGCAGAGCCGTTCACGTGATGGCAGCGCCGACTATCTCGATGCCCAGGCCCTCGGCGGCGAGGTGAGGGAGATGCCTCATGGGTACTCCCGCAGTCTGCCGTGTATCGGACCGTAACAGGAAGTGTGGGAATAGTGGCCTCGCCGTATGTTGATACCGATGGAACATGTCCAAGCCCAATGCTTGGCCAACATCTGTGACTTTCGGGATGAGTGTTGCCGGCGAACACTCTGCAAGTCCCGTTGCTTCGTCCCCTTACGGCAACGGACTGGTGCTGCTGCTGACCGGTCCTCTACCACCCGCCTACACTCAAGCAGCAGCACGTGGGCAAGACGAGGATAGGCAGATGAGGGGCTTGATTTCATGCGCACAATTTTCCTTGTATCTGGTTGTGTCTCGCTTCTCATCAGCCTCTGCTGGGGCGGCACGGCGTATTCCTGGCGCAGTGCCAAGCTGCTCTGTACGCTGCCCTCGTTGGCATCGCCATCGCTACGGCGTTTTCGTATACAGAAAGCCTCACATATTCATGTTGAAGGACCCTCCATTAGCTGATTCGTAGCGCAGAGGACTTTCTCTGCCGCGGCCCGCTTCTCATGCCGCCGTGTTCACCATCGCCCGTTGGTGTACTACTCCTTTTCCGTGCTGTCGCTCTGCCGCTTTGCCATCTTCCACGTACCCCAGAAAAAAGTGCAGTGCATCGTCGCAGCAGCCATGGTGCGGACTTCGTCACGGCTCTGGTCTCGCTGTCTACGGATGGTGGGCCGATACCATTGCATTAGTTCATTGCCTGCGCGGCGGCGGCTGCATCGAGAAGATTGCGTTCCCCGGCGTAACCCTGCTCTGGGAGCCTCAGATGTATTTCTATCAAGGACGGGTATCTAAGGATTGAAGTTTGTACAGAAAAGAGCGACAGGCCGGGACAGAAGAAGGAAAGTCGCTTCATTCAGAGTGATTTTCGTCGCTGACTCTAAAAATCAAAAGGCAGTTCCCATCGCGCCAGAGAGATCCAAGCGATCAACGCTGTCCAGTCCATACCATTCTCCAAAATGCACCCGCAAAGTCGCGCCGTCACCTCGTAGAGTGTATGCTCGCCGACGGCGTGGCTCAACCACGCAGGGGCCTGGGATTGTCAGCGACTCGCTTCAATGCAGGACGGACGGAAGGTCTGCCTACCCGCAGCCCTGGGGCGTGATGACGCCGAAGAAGCAGTCGTTCGAGGCCTTGTCGACGATCTGGCTCGCGTCGATCGGGGTGATGACGATGCCCGCGCTGGCCAGCGACGCGGCAGCGGCGAGGATGATGGTGACGGACGTCTTCATCGGGTATGCAAGTCGGACGCTGGTTGAATGCGATCAAAGGGCCTGCACACGCGCGCGCGATGAATGATGCCAGTGCAGAATCGAATGTCAGCGCACTTGGTCAATGAAGGAGGGGAAAGGGGGCTGCGACAGTGGCAGGGTGGGTTTCTCGCTTTTCAGACGGGGCTCGTCGCAGGGGGGCGCTGGTGAGGTTTCAGGATGGCATCGGAAGGCTGCCGAGGACGAAGCGCAGCGGTGGGCCGCCGCCCGAATGGAACGTCTGAGCGCAGCAACCGCCGCAAAGGGTCGCTCCAACGGCGGTGACAGAACAATTGAAAGTCGACGGCCAGTCAACTTAAGCATCGAACCCCGATGGCATGACATGACGGGAAGTTTGGAGATGGTCCGTGGTGTTGCGTTCCACCCAAGTCACTGAATGCGAATTCGGTCCACTGATGCGAATTACAAGCCAATGCCCCTTCTCGCGTGGTCCCTGCGCATCTTGCCATTGACAAGGCAATATCATTGCACTCCGACACGGCAACCCCGTTCAATCTTCCATATCCACCTCTTCCTGACCGTCCGATTATTGCGACGCCACCGGCGCGGGCGCCTCGGTGCCGGAGCCGGCGGGAAGAGCCTTGGGGGGCATGAAGAGTGGCATGTAGGTGACGGCCAGGGCCGCGACTGCAGAGGTCGATTAGCATGCGTCGTATGCGCTCGCTCGGGGGCCTCTCTGGCGGCCGGGGCGACGCGACGTACCTGACATGAGGACGGAAAAGTAGCCGGGCGTGCTGGAGTTCTTCTTGGCCTCCTGGCTCTCGCCGAGCCAGCTCTGGATGGAAAAGACGACGGCGGCCCTATGCGCGGCGCACCAGTTAGCCGCCGCTGTTCTCTGCCACCGTCCCAGGCAATCCTCCTGTCCGGCCAGGCGCGGTCGCATCTCGCAGCGCATCGCATCGCGACGATGCGCCACCCAGCGGTCCGCCCCCGGCCCTTCTTCCGACGTCCGGGGGGCGCTTACCATCCGACAAACTTGTTGCGCGTGAACATAGCCGCCATGGGCATCGTCGACGACACCGTCGACGAGAACTCGGGCTTGTCCGCCGAGGCGGCCGGCTCCTGGTACGGGACGACTGCGAGGACGGGGCGCGTCAGCAGGCCGCGGTGCGCGAGTCCGAGGGCGCCGGGCGAGCGCCGATGGGGGTTTGGGAGACTCACTGAGGTCCGCCCGTCGCATGTCCTTGCTGGGCGCCATTGCTGCGTTGCGTGCTGGGCAGAGATGGCTCGGTGTGGGGAGGGAGAACGGTGTTGAGGGTCTGGGGTAGCTTGGAGATAGCTTGAAGACGGTGTCCAGGCTTGAAGACTTCGGGTGGCCCGTGCTGAGCGCATCCAACGGCGCCCACTCACTTCAACGTCCGCATCACAACTTGGGCTCTAATCAACTCAACGATCTCGGCAACGCTCTGTCATTCTCGTCGCTACAATTTTTTCACACTATTGCAAAGATCGTCTTCTGTATTTCACTCCAAATTTCGATTGTCTTCGTCCCGGGTTCCAAGTACATCCAACGTCCCTCGCCTCCATGACCATGAAGAAAGGGAACTGCTTCGCTGCTCTGCAGCTTGATTCGCAGGCCCTTCCAATTGTCAGTGGGCTGTTTTGGATATAGCTGGATTTGCGCACCTTATAAAAATCAAGAGACTACTTCCTGGACGATCCTCCAGCACCCCGAGATGCCTTGCTCGCACTGTTCCCCGAGGGCTCGGCCTTGGGGATGAATGCTGGGTGCCTCAACTCATCCCCCTTGGCACGGGGAACCTTGAGGTAGTCCTTCGGGTTGAGGCTAGACATTTTGACGATGCAGTATAGCGGATGGGGGTCTGTAGCGGATGGGTGGTCTATCTGATGTTGCTGATGAGTGGTGACGGTGGTTGCTGCTGCTGCTGCTGGTACGAGGCCATGCTGGAGACTTTATACTCGTGCAGGGCGGATGCGTCTGGATTGCTGCTCCCAATTGTGAAACAAACGTTGCTAGCGACGGCGATGCGTGTTGCTGTTCAAGCGACGACTGCGTCTCCTTCGAGATGGTCACGAGGAGTATGCGAGTCGAAGACCGAGTCGGAGGACCAGCCGCTTGCGGCTACACAAGCAGGGTCAAGGCAAAGACGGCCCGGCGTTGCTCTCCCCGATAGCAATACTCTCATTGATTGCTCGTAAGAGCTTTGCTCCATTGAGAAACGTGATTGCTTCAGTTTGCCTGCCTCGTCTACACAGCCGGATCAGTCACTGCAAGGATAAGGGAATCTACCCATGAAATTGATGAGACGCGCCCCATCGGTATGAAAGGCCAGGAAAGGAAAGTTGAAGTTGGGTCGTTTTTGAAATCATCCTCTACCTGGCTTTGACATCATACAAACGTCGAGCACCTTACGGCTCGTCGCAAACACAGGCAACACCACTCCACCAAGGCCGTGTGTGGTGCCTCACAGCCAACGCCAAGGCCAGCAATATCCGGGCAAACACCTCCTGCGCCCCCTCCCTACTCAACCCTCACAATCACCTTCCAGCCCAGCGCGCCCGCTTCCCTGACCGCACAGGCCAGGCACCCTCTCCTGCGCCTGCTGATGATGGCATTCCACCCGCGCTGCGCGCAAATGGCCCGCACGAGCATCTCCATGTCCGAGCCAAACTGCCGCTTCTGCGACTCGAGGTACATCTGCGCCGCGGCCGAGAAGCTGCCCTTGCGGTCCGCGGCCGGTGACGTCGAGGGCGATGACGATATGACGCGCTCGAGGGTCGGCGACAGGGGTACTTCGGCGAAGTTGGTGATGCAGTCGATGACGAGGACCTGGTTGTTGTTGGACTTCCCGAGGGAAGGGTCGACGAGGAACTCCGAGAGGGATGTCCTTGGTTTCAAGATCAGCTCGGAGATGTGAATGACGGTGTAGTTGTAGTATTTATGTAGCGGGTGGCCTGCAGAACTCATTAGATATGGCGTCGGAGAACGGTGTAGCGACAATTGGTGTCTTACCCATCCTGAATGCGGAGCGAGAGCCCTTGCCCAGCATGTCCGAACCAGAAACGTCTATTCTCTGTATGGTTGGACTTGATGGCGACTTGAGCATCCTTACGCGGTGTGATGGCGCACAAGGATGCGCAGTGACAAAGTTGATGTCAAAGGTCAAGGGGTATATAAGCTCTTCTTCGTCCTTCCCATCAACGGACACGTAGAACTTGACGCTGGCCGGGTACGACAGCATCTCGGGGCCCTTGCAGCACTCTGCAGCGGGAGTCGCGATGATGTCGCTAAACGGCGTTGCTGGCACGGACCCTGCCGGAGACAACAGTTGGAGTGCCAGCAGTTCCACGTAGACGCCAGGCGGAGGCGTCGAGTAGGCATTTTCGTGCGGGATGGCGAAGTCGGCGGGTAGCACGGAGTCAGTATTTCCGTCACCCAGGATGGCAGACTCGCGCTCAATCCTCTTCTTGCCCCATAGCCTCGCCTTCTTGCCCAAGCGAGCAATGTCATCTAGGCAGGTGTTAGTGATAAAGCCGATGGGTGTCCGATCGGATTCAGAGACGAACCAGCGACGTCCTCGACTTCAATGCTCAGCCATCCGTCGCCCACTTCGTCGGGCAGAACGTCGGTCGATATCCACCCCATGCACTCGGCCGCTCCCTTTCCAGCCGCCAGCACGCGGCCAACTATGCAAGATGTGCTCCAGAAGCTCTTGCCCGAGTACACGAAGCCGCTGGACAGGTTCGCAAACGGCCCCAGCTTTGCTATAGCCTCGCTGTCGTTTTCCAGCAACGTCGCCATGAGATAGTGGCACAACGCCTCACCCGGCACCATCAGTCCGAAGACGTACGACTTTGTGAGCCATCCCGATTCATGCAGTGCGGCGGCCAGCCTCCGCCGCTGAGTGTGCGCACGCGGCTGGTGCTTGCCGAGGTGGCAGGTGACATCCCACGCTCCAAAGTAAGACGACTGTTCGGAGACCAGGGAATTCGAGCTAGACTGCCTTGCAGGCGTCGTTTCGAAAGCATTCTGGGCGTTTTCCGATATCCTAGCCTCATAGCGGTCGATGCCAGGCCACTCAAGTTTTCTCGCAAAATGAATCAGCCCGTCGACCTGGCGCTGACCCTGCCGCCCCTGGATCGTGTAGTGGTACGGAGTCGAGGGAGGTTGCTTGTGATGCCTACTGGGCATCTTGCTGACCAGCGAGGCCAGCCAGCCGCTTGCGCGGCGCGGGGGAGCTGGTCTCACGGCGCCAACCTCTTCCTCCTTGAGAATATCAATGTTCTCCAGCCAGCTCTGAGCCAGGAGCAGCGACCACTTGACCATTTGGGTGGCGCCCCTCTCAAAGTACGCCACGTCGATGGGTTTGATGCCCCCAGAGCCGTACTCTACGCCCTCGGTGATGGCGTCCAGCCTGAGGAGAAGCTCGGTCGCCACCAGGATCTGCATGAACAGCCAGTATTTCTCCTCTGCGCGCTCACTGGCGTTCTCAGCGTCGTGGACGGCGGTAGCATCGTCGAGGTCGTCGCCGTCCTTTTCACCCCAGAGGACCTGTCCCAATCGGATGCGCCACTCGACACGGGAAAAGTCGATCCAGACGTTGGCTGTCCCGAGGCACTTGAGGAGCGCGACGATCTGGTTTGCGAGGCTGTAGTGGTCCGTCTTGTCTATGACGGTGTTGCAGGGCCTCATGAATGTGTGGAACAGGTCCTGGTAGGTATCAATCGACTTCCGCGTCCGCAGGTCATTGTCGCGGTACAGCTCGCTGTTTCGCCTGAGCCTGTCCAGGAGCTCGGGCTCGGGCAGGCGACGCAGCCAGCCGTGGTTGGACAGCATCCGCTCGCGGGCGTCGACAATAGCGCGAGCCTTGGTCCCGAGACTCTCGAAGCCAAACTGCTCCTCCTCGAGCGAATCGCCGGCGGAGATCTCCAAGGCGGCCTGGTAGCCCATGGTCCCCTTCTCGAGCCCCTGCATGCTGAGCATGTTGGGCCGCTCCCGGCAGCGGATGTGGAAGTGGGCTCTGTGGCGCTCCTCGGCCTGTCTCTTGGCCGCGGCATCGTGATTGAGGTCCCGGGTCAGATGCGGCCAGGCGGTGATGCCGCTCCAGGCCTTGTCCTCGATCTGGCCGTGGTCCGTCAGGTCCCTGATCTCCAGCTCCTCGTCAAAGGGGAATGCGGCGCTCGGGTGGGGAGCGCCGTGGAAGTGGCTCTCGCTGCGGGCAAAGTACTGCGGCGCGCCGGAGAAGAGCTTCTCGATGTCATCCTCGCTCAGGGCCGCCATGACGCATGGCGCGAGACGTCAGTGCCAGCTTCAGTACCAGCTTCGGCCCTGCAGGCGATGCATTGGCCTCCCGTAGCGCTCGGGTCCGCGACGACAGTGGGAGAGGAGCTGGAGCAGCCAGCCTAGTCCGTGGTCGGCGCGGGTGAGCGAATGGCGGGGCCGCGATGCGTGATGCGACGGGCTACGACTCTCGCAGGTACGAGCACGAAGGAAGTGCGATGCCGAGGTTCCAACAGCTCGTTGCAGACACCACAGGAGGTCCCTGGTGAGATGCGCGGTGCGACAGCGTTCGTGGAATTGAGGTTGCAGGTCTCCAAGCCGAGCTGGAGCTGCCGAGCTCCATTGAATGGCCGACTGGCGGGCTGTCGGTGCAGGTGGCGTGACGGGGTCGCCTGACAGTCTGCAAGATTATTAGTGCGGACAAGCCTACGATACTCCGTATGAGACTGAGACGGACTCGGTGCAATCGAACATGAAAATTGCCCAGTACACGTCCACCCGCGCCATCACAAGCTTCAAAAACCCGCGTCATCTGTCCCCCTCCCTCTTCTCCTTCCTTTCCTCTTCTTGCGCCTTGGATTGTTTCGATCTAACTGCCCTCGGCCTTGGTCCGATGCTCAATATCAGTTACGCTCCGCGATGGTGGATGGCTCGATGGAGTCTGATGAGAGCGACTCTTGAGAGCGATGATTGTGAATGGTGCCTTGATACCGCTAGTCAGCGCCCCAGCAGTTGTACGAGACATTGAAGGATGTCGCTAAGCGCTGTGTCCTGGGACTTGGGCTCGTCAGGAAGACTGCGAGTGGATTGATGTATTGCGCGCCGATCTACTCGGCCGTCATTCAAGTCGCCTCCCCTTCAGTGCCATCCTGTCATACCGACGATTTAGAACATGAGTAGACACGCCGCTGCCGATCGCCAATGCTCTGCAGGCCCAATCATCGTCTTTGTCACCAAATCATACATAGATTATCCTGGTGCGATGTTACACTACCTGCCTCGTACACAGGGAGCATCGTGCACGGGGATGCTACCCTGGACTCGCTCCTCACAAAGCCGCTTTGGGCTTCATCACACCGTGTGCCGGCCCTCTCGCCCCTTTCTGTGATCACTTCGCTCCATTGGCGCAGCCCGTCGCTTGCGCAGTGCCAGTGACCGTCGTACCTTCAACTCACGTTTCCAGTCCTGCTCGGTGCCGCCATGAGAGGCCGTTTGAGAGGTCTTTATACCCGGGAGCCTTTTCTTTGTCATGTCCGTGATGTAAGCCCAATCGTCGTTGTCTACACGGCTTCTAGGGGTATCATTCATCCAGTACGCCATATCCTCTGAATCAGCGTGGTAAATCATCCAACGGCTCGAATGGCTCGCTCGTGCCTGCCCGATCGAACATATCCAGTCTCCCTTGTAGCTCTCATATTTGTAGTAGTCGAGGTCGCCTCACACGGGTGGTGTATCGTGTACGACGGCAAGGATGTATTTCGAATCCGGGACAATCACAATCTCCTGTTTCTTCGTTCGTAGTCGAAGAAGCCTCAGCTCATCCTGTTCTGTATTAGCCACAGTCGATGCCACGCTGGGCGGGGGCAGCGCACCTCCATGTCTACCTCTTGGACTAGCTGGCCAGATGTGTTGACAAAGCTCCAAATCATGGCGGCAAAGTCCTCCAAACCCTTGGACTCGCTCTCCTCGGCGACGGGCGCCTCGTTCGAGAACGATGCCGCCGTCGCGGCGTCGCGGGCCTTGGCTGTTCGAAGAGCCGATACGTCACCACTCGTCTTGAGAATGACGCCGTTGACGCGGTCGAGGACGATGCTGGCTTTGACACCGGGTTTCTTGGACAGCCGGCCCAGCTTCTCCTCCAGAGCGTCGTGGCCGTTTGCCTGACAAGCTGATTTAGCAATACGGGGGGCAACTGCGTGGTGGTAGGACGAACAGTAGGTGAGCCGACCATGGTTGGCATTTTGGCGACTGCTGTGCTGGTTCTCTCAGGAGGGGGAGAGCGATGTCACAGCGAGAAGCCCGCTATCAATCAATACCGCGAGGGAGCTGGGAGTGGAGCTCCAAACAACGCCCAAGGGGCGGGGCAGAGTTCTGCCGCCAGACACCGCCAAAATATCAAGCCCCACCAGAGGAGACGGTCGCAAAGTTGAGTCTGTCATGGACAATGAGAGCCAGGACATGCTCCCAACGCCTTGACCCGTCGATGACGAAATCAACCCCGGTCTCATAATTTCCAAATCATCTTGAAGTAAACAATCGTCAAAATGGGTTCCAGTGCGAGAAAAAAGGCGGAGAAGAAGAAGGACTTCAAGGTAAAGCCTCCTCTCACTCGGAGTTGGAGCAGCTGCTCACCACTCAGTAGAAACCGAAGTACAAAGTCGGAAAAACTCAGCCCAAGGCGTCCAACTTTACAGATACGAGCTTCAAGTCGAAGGGTATGATGATGCATTTGCTCCGTGATGCCAGCGACTGCGCTGACAACGTCCCTAGCGATTGTGATGAGCCAGCAGTCTCTGTCTACCGAAGCCCCTGAACTTGTCCAGCAATTCAAACACACCCTGTCTCTGGCGTCCTCGTCAAAATCGGACAAGCAGCGGCGAGAGGCTCTCGCATACCTGACGAGTCAATTATCCGCGGAGCCCCCTATCAACCCGGTTGGAACCCACGCACTTCTCGCCAAACTCCTCCCGTTGGTCTCTGACAGCTCAACGCCGGTACGCTCCCAACTATTGAAGCTTTTCCGGACTCTTCCAGAAGACGAGGTGAAGCACAGCATCGAACACGCCATCATGTATATCCGCGCCGGAATGACACACCTGTCATCGGACATTAGCAACGACTCACTCGGCGTCATGGAGTGGCTGCTCGAGGTGGCGGATGACGATCTTGTTACCTGCCCTGGCGGGTGGGTTAAGACACTTAGCACCTTTTGCGCCATTATGGGCTGGGCAGTTTCATCGTCGACTGGAGGATGGACATCTGGCGCTCGGGCAGGGCTCAAAGCCAAGGACGCTCAAACTCTTGCTCGGCAAATTGCAGCGTTGACGAAATTTCTCCAAGCTGGCTTCAAGAAAGAGACATCCGAAGATTCGCATACTGCCAGGTACTGGGACAACCTTTACAGATTGCCTCGAGCGCCGAATGCCTTCGAGTACCTGAATTTGTCTGGCGCCCGCCGCGACGAGGAAGGAGAGATGTATTCGAACCGCGAAGCAAGGCAGCAGGTATTTCATCGAAGGTTTCTCGGTCCGATGACGAAAGGCGTCGAGGATTCGAAGAAGCAGGGCGGCGCGACGGGTAGAGTCGCCTCTGCCCTGGACCAGATGCTGCGAGAGGGGATGAGTGACTTTGAACCCTCGACCGCGATGGACACGCAGGATCTTCTCGACCTCTGGTGAACGGCTGGCTCCCGAAAACTAATATGGAAGTTGGTCTGAATGGACTGGTCACTGTCCACATGCGTTTCTTGGGCGGGAAAGGTCGAAATCGAAGCCGTTTGCCCCGAGGCACAGTTTGTGGTTGGAGTTGGCCGGGGATTCCAACGAGAACTCTAGCGAGGCCCGGTAAGACCACATAACTTCATCTCCTACTTCCGGGGTCATGACAGCTTCGGACATCAGGCGAGATGCTGGGGAGCGCTTCGCTCCCAAGAAGATACGCGAACCGTCATTGATGAGGCCGCCAAGTCTCTAGGAAGCCAGGTTGCGGCAATGGGGCACGTTAATTCGAAGCGAGTGCAGTTTCTGTTTGCACCAGCGTCGAACGAACCGTCTATGGACGCAGGGTCACTGCGATGCAATAGCTGGTCGACGTGCGCATGAGAGCACGGCCATGGCAGATGTGGTTCACAAGAAACGGCCCCTGAAGGCGTTGGACATGTAGGCGAAGACTGGACGGAATGGGAGTCTGAATTTCCTCTGCTGACTATGATGCCACTGCAGTCACCCCAAGCCGAGGGGGAGAACCAGGGGCTCTTGCTGTATCCCGAAATAGCACAATTCTGAAGGACATCAGTCCATATCTTGCTCTTCACCTCACACACGACACGACTACTGCTTAGCTCGAATGTTCAACTGCTCAAGCTGCACTGTAGAGTATGCGAGCTTGCTCCTGGTAGTGAGCGGCAGTCCTCCAACAGCCACCGCCACGCTGCCCGCCACCTGCTCCGGGCTGTCTGCACCTGCAACGGCATCCACGCATCACTGCCCTCCCCTCCAAGATGTCCTTTCCTCTCAACTATGCATCGTCATCTCCTGAGGCAACAACTGCTGCACGTGACAACGCGAAGTTGGCCTGGCTACGACGCGGAAGGTGCGCCTACCCAGCCGGGTGACGTGACCGCCAGCTGCCCGGCAACAGCTCGCGCTTCAAGCCTGCGACTACTTACTGACTTGCCTCTCCTCCGTCCCCTTTTTTCCATTTCTTCCTCCACCACCGCCAGCATTCTTCTTTGCCTGGCTGCAGACTCGTTCTCGTCTCGCCTGCTGTGGTGGCATCTCTCTCTTTGCCTTCGTCAAGACTCTGTGGACTAGCTCTATCGTCAGATCTCGTCAACCCCAATCATTCCCTCGCAAGGTTTGTCTCTTCGGTCTCTCTCTTGGAGATATCTGACGCGTATTTTGCACGCGCGATCAATTTCTCAACAGCGCCCTTCTTCTCGCCAGCTCCTTGTCTGCTTCGCCTCCTCAACTTGACATCTCCTTCTCTCACCACTCTGTGTCCTCTATGTTGCCTCTGTGCCTTCCATAAAGTATCTAGTCTAACAGTCTACTTTCTAGACCACGAAATTATTTCATCTTTCTCCGAAAGCGCTATGGAGCAAACTTCGGGTGCTCAGGACGCCAACGCGTCCGGTAGCACTGTTCCTGGTTGGGTGGGACAGCAGTCCTTCGACTACACTGCTGCCGCCGGTAACGATGCGGTGCAGATCTGGGACGGGAACGCTCCCATCTACGAGTGGAATGACGACTTCGGAGATATTGGACCCAAGTTTCCTCAGGTTGAGCTGGATCTCTTCGGAGACCCTGCAACTCGCAGCGAGCGAACTGGTGTCGACTTCTCCAAGTTAGTACATCAGTTCCACGGTGCCGGTACTCTTGCTAATACGCCACAGGATTGACCAGATCGAGGTCCAGCAAGAGGGTCCAGTCAAGATCAACCCAGTTAGGTCCTTCAAGGACGCGGGACTTCATCCTGTGCTGTTGGAGAACATTGAGTTGTCGGGCTACGACAATCCCACCCCAATCCAGAAGTACACCATTCCGTCGATGCTTCAGGGCTATGATGTGATTGGAGTTGCCCAGACAGGTACGTTTCAAGACTGTCTATTGTCTACACAAGCTAAAAATTCTACGCAGGGTCCGGAAAAACTGCTGCGTACCTCATCCCGATTCTCAGCAAGCTCATGGGCAAGGCGAAAAAACTGGCGGCTCCTCGTGCAAATCCTGCAACTTTCGTGGAAAATCGTGATGAGGTTGTTGCTGAGCCTCTGGTTCTAATCGTCGTCCCGACGAGAGAACTCGCCGTTCAAATTTTCAATGAAGCACGGCGGTTCTGTTACCGCTCCATGCTTCGCCCGGGAGTGGCCTATGGCGGAGCTCCAGTCATGGACCAAATCAGACTTCTCGGCAGGGGCTGCGACATCTTGGTCGGAACCCCAGGACGGCTCACTGACTTCATTTCACGCCCAAATGTCCTGACACTCAGACGCCTGCGATACATGATTGTCGATGAGGCGGACGAGATGTTGGAGTCGGACTGGGACGAGGAAATTCGTCAAATTCTCACTGGTGGAGGTAAAACTCTCTCCCAAGTATGTCGACTCTCCATATGCATACTTACCATTGATGTGCAGAGCAAGATGAGGGCAACATCAAGTATGGCCTCTTCTCCGCCACCTTTCCCAAGGCTGCCCGTGATCTTGCCAAAGATCATCTGTCGGCATCCCATGTTCGATTTCGCGTCGGCCGCGCCGGCAGCACGACCGAAAATATCAAGCAGATCATTATCCAGGCAGAACGCGACGAGAAGCGACAGATCCTTCTCCGTCTTCTCGAGGACATGCATGGCGTGCGGACGATCATCTTTGCCAACAGCCGACAGACGGTTGACGATCTAGACGATTTTCTCTACAACTTGAAGCTGCCGGTGACATCGATGCACAGTGACCGCACGCAGCTTGAGCGCGAGGCTGCTCTACGATCGTTCCGCTCTGGAAAGGCGCCACTGCTCATTGCCACTGGCGTCATGGCTCGTGGAATTGACGTGAGAAACGTCATGCATGTCATCAACTTCGATTTGCCTTCCATGGATCATGGAGGCATTGAGGAGTACACCCATCGCATCGGTATGTCCATACTTCCTGTAAGAGAGAGGCAGTATACTAACGTTACGGCTACCTAGGTCGCACCGGCCGAATCGGCCATCGAGGCGTGGCTACGTCTCTCTACAGCGAGAGGGATGAAGAGATTGCAAGTGTTCTCACTCGCACGCTTCTGGAGACGAAGCAGGAGATTCCAGAGTTCCTGCGGTTGTTCGTGCCGGAGGGGACCGCTGCAGAAAAGCCAAAGTTCGAGACGGAGTCTGACTATGATCCTGATGACATGGGCACCCCTGCAGAGTTGGGAGGCTTCGGTGGCGACGCATCTGGGGAGGCAGCTGGCAGCGGTGATGCTTGGGGTGGTGGAGGTGGTGATGCTTCAGGCAGCGGCGATGCCTGGGGAGGTGGTGGTCCAGCTGCCAGCAACGCTGATGGCAACATTGGTGGCAACACTGGGGGCGCGGCCGGTGGCGACACCTGGGGTGCTCCTGCGGCTCCTGCCCCTGGCTGGTAGACTGCCAAGGTCGTCCATCAAATGGCTTGTGCTGAATGAAGGTTGTCTGTTTGGTATCAAGTCGGACACGGTTTTGTGACTTGTCGTTGCAGCTGGACACCGAGTTCTGGGGCCAGGGCACCGTCAGGCGAAGGGGAAAGGGATATCCGGTGAAAATGGGGTCTAGGTTTGAAGGCCAAGTAGATAGAAAAGTCGAGAGCTTATTGTTCCCGTTTCCGTAATACCTGTGGCAGTCTAGAGTATAGCAGCCGACTATCACCCAAGTCTTGTGCATGCTTGACCCTTGCATTATAAACGTACGAAGTAGACTAGGGGATTTGAAGCTCTACCAATGTGGACCACGTATGTACAGACAATTTCCTCAGGCTGCTCCTTTATCAATCAATACCATTACAGCTCAGGACAAGCATCCCTCTTACATGTTCTTCATCATGCGCGCCAAGCCCCTGACCTTCCTTCCCGGCTCGCCGTACCCGACCTCGACCACGCCCTGCGTAAAGTTCCATCCCTTCTGCTGGCTGGGGACGGGGTACTGCACGGGCGGGGGGATGGCGGTGCGCACGCCGAGCCAGCCGAAGCGATCCTCGCAGACGCTCTTGATGTTGCACAGGCCGCGGAGCCCCTCCTCGCCGGCGAAGCGGCCGTAGCCGGAGCCGGCGACGCCGCCAAAGGGCAGCTGGACGGCATAGTAGGCGGCGAAGTCGTTGACGGCGACCATGCCGGCGCGAAGGCCACTGACGATGGGGGCGAGGGCCGGGTCGCGCTCGGAGCCGTGGACGGAGGCGCCGAGACCGAAGGCGGGCGCGTTGGCGACGGCGAGCATGTCGGCGGCGGAGGAGGAGGCTGCGCGGAGGAGGGTGAGGACGGGGGCGAAGCACTCCTGCTGGGCGATGCGCATGGACGGCGTCACGTCGACGAGGAGCGTGGGCTGGAAGTAGTGGCCCTGGGGGTACTCGGGGTGGTTGTGGCGGCTGCCGCCGGCGAGGAGGCGGGCGCCCTGGGAGACGGCTTCGGCGATGAGCTCCTCGAGGCGGTCAAAGGAGGCGTCGGATATCATGGCGCCGACGTCTGCGTCGGGCCCGAGGCGGAGGGCCTTGACGCGGGGCTCGAGCGTGGCGACGAGCTTGTCGTAGACGGCGCCGGAGGCGATGACGCGCTCAATGCCTATGCAGTTCTGGCCGGCCGCCTGGTACGTGCCTCGGAGGATGACCTCTGCGATTCGAGGCAGGTCCTTGGCAGCCGAGTCGAGGACGATGAAGGGGTCCTTGCCGCCGAGCTCGGCGACGACGGGGGTGAGGCTCTTGGCGGCGCTGGCGGCGACGTGGTGCGCCACCGTCTGCGAACCGATGAACGTGACGTGACTGATGCCCTTGTGCGACGTGAGGTGGCCAGCCGTCTGGGGCCAGCAAACGACCGTCTGGACGAGATTGGGGTCGTGGCAGTGGGCGGCGAGGGCGCCGCGCGCGATGCCGGCAAAGTAAGCGCTCGACCACGCCGTCTGCTCCGACACCTTGACGACGATGGCATTGCCCGCAAACAGCGCGCTGATGACCGGCCCCATCATGTTGTGGAAGGGGTAGTTCCAGCTCACCAGGGCGGCGACCACGCCCATGGGCTCGTAGCGAACAGTGTTGCGCTTGTACGCCATGAGCAGGTTCGTCGGGCGGCGCTCAGTCCGCAGCGCGCGCTCGCCGTGCTTGAGCGTCCACGTGATCTTCTCGACGGTGACGAGGATCTCGCCGAGCTGGGCGTCCACGAGCGTCTTGCCGCTGTCGAGCCCGGCCACGCGGCAGATGTCCGCGGCGTGGTCCATGACGTGCCGCATGAGCGTGCGCAGCACGGCCTTGCGCTGCGCGAACGACGTCTCCGCCCAGGCTGGCTGCGCGGCCGCCGCCGCGGCGACGCTGCGGTCGATGGCGCCGGCGGACGACGCGTTGACGAGCCCGAGGAACTGGCCCGTCGCGGGGGCGTAGCACTGGATGGCGGAGGAGCCGGGGAGCTTGATGGCCGTCTGCTCGACGGTGGTCGCCGGCGAGGGGATCTTGGGCGGCGGGACGGCGTAGAGGACCGGCCGGGAGGGCAGCGAGGTGCTGAATGCCCGGGCGGCGACGATGGACACGAGCATAACGAGGGCGGAGACTGCTATCTGGAACGCGCCCGTGCTGGACGTAGCAATCAGCATGTGAGCAGAGGCAATCGGGAGGAGGGGTGTGGCACGTACGAGATGCCGAGTCGCGTGGTCGCCACGTCGCTGAGCTCGTGCCACAGGGACACGGCCCTCGCGATCGATGCCTCCATTGCGATTGAAGCGGTCGGGGCACGGATTGGGACTGCCAGAGACCCGAGGGATCTTGAATCCGCCGGGCGCGGCAAAGGGGAGTGTTTCCTGCGCTGGCGCCGACGCGGGTGGTGCCACCAGGAGAAAGTCCTCGGGTCGTGAAGTGGAATTAAAGCTCCTGTGGGGCCACGGGTCACGGTACGGAGTAATAACGGTAAGCCCCTGCCAAGAACAGTTCTCTGGAGCAGAGCCTCACCCTACTTCAGCGGCCAGCAAATATCCAGTCTCCCGCTTCAAGGCAGCATTTGCGCACGTGTAGAAACGAGATATGAACAATGACACTTCTTCTCCATCTCCAAGAAGCTACTATGATATTTCATATACACCATCCCCGTATCCAGAGCCAGCCACGACGTCCCATCCCGCAACGCCGCCCGAAATCTCCTCTCCTTCCCTTCCCCCGAAGATACAGGAGCGAACCGACAGACCGAGAAGAAAAAGGAAAATTCGCAGTGAACGAACCCACCCAAGACTCTAGCGGGTGGGTGTAGGATGTCAAGAACAAACGAGGCGATTTCGCCAAACCAAAAAAACCAAGCCTGTCCATGCTCCATTCCTCGAAACGCCTTGCAAAAGAGACCCCGACTCCCCTGATTAAAGGGGCGGGGGAAACAAAGAAACAACTCTTTTTTGCCCTGCCATGGCGACGGTGGTCGGATGTGCGCGTATGGCATGCGTTGTATGCTTGCATGCTTGTTGTGTGTGAATTTGTGAATGTCGTGCAGACCGAAGAGAACAGCAACTCGTAGATTGCTCATGCAGATCGTCAAAATGCCGCCTGTCCAGAGAAGTTCGCGCATATCGATGCCGCAACAGTGAGGGGGAATAAAAAGCAAGGGGGTATGCCGGTCGTGATGATAATGTACAATGAAAGGTTAGCAGCTTGACCGGCTTGACCGTGACAGGCGTTGCTCTAATGATTTCTAGTAATTGGCACTCTTGGTCAGCGACAGCCCTCGTAACCTAGCCCGGAGCCGACCGCCACTATGCGTTTGCTGGCTGGCACTGGACTCGATGCGAGACAGTCGCGCTGCCGAGGTGAAGTCGCTGCTGGCCTCGTAACTGGCCCGAACGCGGTCCATAGACATGCGCATGCGGTCGTACGACGGCCGAGCCCTGTCGATGGACGCCCTAGCCGGTACCTCGAGCGACATGCGATTTGCGGGGATGATGTCGAGTGACATGCGGTTGTTCGTGTAGTTTGTCGAATCGCTACCGTTTTGCGTGCGGTTATGCGTCGTGGTCCGCGTCGCCGTCGATGGTGGGTAAATTGGTCGCAGGTCTTCGTCCACGCTGCCGTAGGCGACGTGCTTGGCGGGCTTCTTCGAGCTATCCGATGATCGTGACTTCTGGCTCTTGGCATCGTTTCCGTTGACCGCATCTGAGCTCCTGTTCTCACCAGACGTGAGATGCGCGAATTTGCCCATCTTCTCTTGCTCTCGAATGATGTCCACGTCATACGGCCAGTAAACCTTTTGAAGCGCCTTGATGGCAAATCGCGGGAACAGGCAGATGACGGGGACAATGAAGAACACCGCCCAGAAGGTGGCCTCGCCGTACACCTGAGCTGCGGTCTTGTAGAAGTACCCAGACGATGTGAAGGACGTATACACGCCGGTCCAGAAGAAGACGAATAGGTCACTGATGACCACGATGAGAACCATGAGCCAGTCCCATCGATACGTGTTGATGAGGATGTATCCGTTGATGGTCACGACGGCAGGATGCGCAATGTAGGCACCGAAGCGGAGCCTATCCTCAAGGCCCAGGCCAGAGAATGTCACCGACCTGCCGGGGATAAACAGCAGGTACGGGATGAAGAAGACCATGACGGACTGGTAGACACCATCAAACATGTATAGCCTATCGTCAGGTCGTGTTAGCGATCTCGTTTCCACTTCAGAATTGCACATTCCCGTCACTCACCAGAACTTGCGCTGCGTCCACTCCAGCCGCTCGATACCCCGCCGGTACAGTTCAGGCACAGCCAACGAAACCTTGTCCGAAACGTCCTGGTCGAGCACACCCATAATTCCGACGGGAACCGAGGTAAAGAAGAGGTTGAACATGAGAATGTAGGTGTAGTCGAAGAGATAGGTGATGTCAAAGTCGCAGAAGATCTCGAACCAGAAGATGCTGAAGGTCCACACCATGTTCTTGTAGAAAAAGTTGCTGATGCTCTCAGCCAAGCGGCGGTAGGACCACCGGCCATGCACCAACACCAGCCTCTGCAAAAAGCGGAACTGAGCGATCGCGTAGTCGGACGACATGGCAGCCTGGCGACCTTCGACGCCGGCGATACCGACGCCCACGTCGGCCTCTTGAATCATGGCCACGTCGTTGGCTCCGTCGCCAATGGACAGGGTCATGACGTCGAGTCCGTTCTTGACCATGGCCACGACGGCGGCCTTTTGCGCGGGGCTAACGCGGCAGCACAGGACAGACTTGCACTGCTTGCAAAGAAGCAGGAACTTTTGCTTCAAGCTGTCGTTGAGAGCCCAGCGAAGAGTGAATCCATCGATGACCAGGCCGTGCGTTGGCCCAGGAGGTTCGTGATTCTTCTTTGCCTTGGCGAGGTCGTGGTCATCGCCCACGAGACCGAAAGTCTGCAAGCCACTATCCAACAACTTCTCCGTCATATCAAGGAAGATCTCGTCAGGCGTCTCGCCCGTCTCATCTTCGTCGATCTTCATGTGGATCAGTTCCATGTCGTTATTGAGTAAGTTGCAGGAAAACCCGATATTGATGGCAGTCTCGACCTTGTCGCCGGTCAGGACCCAGAGCTTGATACCAGCCTGGCCGAGCAAGGCGATAGTGTCGGGCACGCCATCCTGGAGTCGGTCCTCGATGGCGGTGCCACCCAAAAGAAGCAGATTCTGCTCGATAAGCTCGGCCACACCTTCTAGCTTCTCTTCACGGTCCTCGAGCGCGGCCGCGGCGGCGTCATGCTCCTTTTTCCACTCCCTGTACTCTTGCTCCGTCAGTTCTTTCTGGGCAATGCAGAGCGTTCGAAGACCTTCCCGGGCAAACATCTCGAGATGCTCCGCCGTCTCCCTCCTCAGCTGCTGCTGCTCACCCCGCTTCAACCGCGCATATATGACCGAATCGGCACCCTTGCAGTACAGAATGATCTTTCCATCCGGCATACGGACGATGGAGCTCATTCGCTTCCTGCTGGAGTTAAACTCGATTGTGTTGAGGATCTGGTAATGGCAGTCCTCGCCCAAGACGTTGAGATTGATGCCGTCGCCAGAGTTGCTCAAGACGGTGAAGCCCATGTCACGGGCAGTAGCAACCAAAGCTTCTTCATCGGGCGACTGCGCCTTGAATATCATCTTCGGCGGGTCACCCGGCGTTCTCTCCGCAATGACCGTGTGGCACAGGGCCAACGCCAGCATGAACTCTTTGTTGGCAGCCTTTTGCTCTGGTCCAGACTCGCCTGCCAGGTCCGTGACGAAATCTGGCGCGACAAAGGTGATGTCGTCATCGTGCAGATATGGGTTGTCGTGAATCTTGCGCATGGCCGCAATTGCTCGAACCTTGGCGTCGGCAATTTCGGCGTGGATCCTCGCCGACTCCTTCTCGACGTCGATGCCCAACCGTTTCTGCATTCCCGCATGGGCCTCGGTGTAAGCCTCGCCGTACGGCTGGCCGTTGATGGATGCCTTCTTGAACTCCATGACGTTCTGGGTCAGCGTGCCGGTCTTGTCGGAGAAGATGTACTCGATCTGCCCCACGTCGTCGGAGATGTTCCACGACTTGGGGATGCACGGCTGATCAATTTTTTCATAATACATCTCGATGTCGCTGAAGATGAAGATAGCCTGAGCCGTTCGCACGATCTCGAGGGTGATGTACAGGGAAATCGGGATCAGGTTCTGGAAGACGATGATGGCGGCCCAGAAAGTGATGAAACCACTCATAGGGGCGGTGCCACCAATGGAGCCAAACCCGAAGAAGTAGAGCGAGGCATCCGTCCTGGCCCAGGCCACACCGTTGACAATGGCTGCGAGCAAGCACATGGCGAGGAGGATGCCAAAGTTGCAGATAACATTGAAGTTCATCTCTCGGGCGATCCTGGCGCGCTTGCTAGGTGTGATGCCGGCGTTCATCATGATCTTGGTGTCGTGTCCCGTGAATATGACCACTCCGAGAGCCCACTCGGTGTTTCGGAGGTTACAGCCTCGCAGGAGAAGGTTGTCGATGGTTATGGGCTCCGTCAAGTCCTCGGGTTCGTTGTCGGGGTATCCGGGCACGGCTTGGTTCCATCTTATGGCTCCATTGTACTTGTAGAGATTCGGCTGCGGGGGCTCACTCTCGATCCTGAACTCTGCCCTCTCGCAGTCGCGGGCGTGCCTGAGCGATCGCCCACAGCGAAGAGCCTGGCGAACCTTGAGATTCGTTTCGCCGTCCAAGTTCTTCGTCTCGACGTAGCAGGCGCCGTCGGGGTCAGAAGTGGAGAGGATAATGACATCCGCGGGCAGTTCGTCGTCGTTGTAGATGCGGACAAAGTCTCCTACCTGCAGGCTTTTCCATGCGTCCTTCTTGAACCTGGCTCCCTGAGGAGCGCGGTGGTAGTTTATGACGTCGGACTTTATGTCCTGCAATGCCGCGGCGCGCTTGATATCTTGGTCGTCGGGAAGTTCGATAGTAGGTAGATTGTTGGCTGGGGTCGGAGAAGGCACGGGCGTCATCTGTATGTCTTCGCGTGCAGACACGTATGAGTCGCGGTTGGAGAATGGCGAAGCCAGGGACTCGCGTATCGACCTTCTTGTGCGAATAGTCTCAATCGATGGTCGGCCTTCTTCCTCAACGGGGTTGATCTTGCGCATCTTGCGCTCCTGCCTGGCTGCCCTGGCCTTTTTGGACCACAAGCTCTCAATGGCACGCCAAATGGAGCCGAAAAACGTGGAGTTGGACTTTTTGAACCTCCTCCACTGGGAGACATTATCCTCCTCGACGTTGACATTGTTCCAGTTGTGCAGGCGGTGGACGGGGGCGTTGTTGAGCTCAATGTCGAGAATGGTCCGTCGGTAGTCCTCGATGGCGTCCTTGATGGCGGTGACGACAATGATAAAAATGAGAGGCACAGCGTTGAGGCCGGGATTCACGCCGCCGAATATGGGAAAAATCTGAAGGGGGGGATTAACATCTATGTACAGCGCAGCACAGCTCTGGGGGCCAGCGGAGGAGCTACTTACGACGAGGATGACGAGGAACAAGAAAAAGATGTTGGCCACGTTGTGGAACTGGAACCACAGGTTCTTGGGGACGAAAGAGAGCGGCGTGTACTTTGCCGTTCGAATCTTGTTCCGGGGGAAATTATAGATCGGGTGGCCGTCTTCGAGCATGTCGTCGGGAAGGGGGAGGTTGAAGTACAGCGTACGGCTGTGCTTCTCATCCTGCGACTCGTCCGAATCCGAGTCTCCGTCATCATCATCGTGACCCTCAGCACCGTCGTCGTGGCCATCCGGATCGCGGCCTCCCAGAGGCGGCTCGTTTCCGCCGTCTCCGGTCGAATTCTTCTCGTCGGAATCAGTTCTCCGGTGCTGCATGCGATTCAGGAGGGACAAGCGCTTGGTCTTGCCGCTCTTCACAGTCATCTTGCGGGTGGCCCATCGCGCCCTCTGCGTCTGGGTCTTTTTTAGCTCGACGTTGGCGCCAGGCTCGGGGCTCGTCGAGGTGGTCATGATGGGTGCGAAGTCGCGGGCGAGCGCCCGTTCAACCCCAAGCCGCCAGCCAGGGTGCGCTCGGTCGGGGGAATGGGAGGCGCAGGGACTGACGCGAGCTGGGGCTGCAGCAATCGGACACGGCCTCGGTCGCGGTCGACGCAGACGAGGTCACCGACACAGGACGCCGAGAGGATGGCAGCGGCGTTTGGTGCAGTCGCGGTCGGCGGGAGGCACCAGGTCGAGCGGTCGTCGAGCGTCCGACGTGTCGTCGTCGGGGGTGGGTGGTGTGTGAAGGTTTGAGGTGACGATGCTGGCGAAATTGTCAGCAGCCCGGATGGGAACGGGGGGGAGGCAAATGCTGGGCAGGTCGCGTGGCATGTACCTTCAGCTACGGTTTGGCTGGGAAGGGTACATTCTAGCACGCCGGCCCGGAGTGTCCGTCTAAAAGCCCAGCGAGGCGGATGGCTTGGAGGGACGGAGACGACGGAGTCGGGACGGGCAGGGAGAGAATTGGAGAGAATGGCAGGGCCGTGGAGGCTAAAAGGCTTAAACGACACAGTATCCGTCTACGAGTACGGAGTACGATACTCGTACAGGCCAGCGTGGAGGGCAATGCACGGCGAGGCAGGGCCGGCCAGGGAGCACTCAGCAGCGGCTGGCCTGGCAGCCTGGGCTGCTGTCCTGCCTCCTGTCCTGTCCATCCGCCGCTCAGCTGCCACTAGCTCCCGGTCCATCCGACCAAATCGCAACCCCTCACCGTGAGTGAGCATTAAAACGAGCGAGCCCCTGTCATCCGCTGGGACGCAGATGCGCTAAGCTGGGCGACTTGCTGATGGAAAACATCAAACATGCAGTGCACCCTGATGCGGCCTGTTTGGGCATTGGTCAGCAGCGCAACATCAGCACCCTCGGTCGAAGCGGACGTGCGAATGAGTCGCATCTCTTCGCCTCTCGCGGCCGTCGCCCCTCCGTTGCGAATGAACCTGCAAGTACATGCGGCGCGCTCTGGCATCCTTCCTCCCAGCTGTGGGAGCATTGCGCCGCTGTCAGGCATTCAAGAGCCCCTGAATACAGGGACCGACGCGTCGCCAAGAGGAGTCCCATCTCCCTCCCAGGGCGCGTCTCCAGGTGGCTCTCTGTGCTAAAGTGCCTGCTCGTACTCGCACAGTATCGCACCGTCCAATGGCGGGGCGGGGCTGCTCGTGCTTCCGTCGCGGCGGAACCCCCTGATCCATTACCCGCTCCGAGCCAGGGAGGGACAAGACAACCACAGACGAGAATGTCAAGACAAGACAAGACGCAGCAATGAAACGCCGTTTCAGCGGGCATGAGCTCAGCTCGGAATCTGCAGCCTGACGACGACGATGCTATCGTCGGGAGCATCGCCTCGCAATGTGCTCCGTTGGCCGTTGCCGCTCGCGAGTCGCCATCTCGGGGGCTTTCAGCCTCCACGGCGTTAGCGGCCTCGGGCTCCATGGGCTTACCGTTCCTCCGTCATGCAATGTGGGCTGTGGGGAACCCACCGGGACGGGGGGACAGAATGGATCTCAAAGCGGGCGGGCGGACGCAGAGGTCGTTTATCGCAGATGGAGCAAGCAGTCTTCTCCGGACAGGCCGGTCTGTTGCCGCCTTACAACCCGAGGGGACCGATGAGGCGTCGAGCCGACCTCGGATTATCGCGACCGGTTGAAGGCCGGTGCCGCGTGCTGAATTTGCGACAGTGGTGAGATTGGACTTGGCCCCCGCGCCACTCAGTGAAGACGGCAAGTGATAGTCTTCCGGGTCGCGAGTTGCGGTGGCATGCCTTATTCGCACAAACTATAACCGGGTTCAACGCGGCCTCGTCGACAAGCGTCGGGCGTGTCTCGCCAACCCTGGGGCCAGGTGACGCAGCGACTCTGGTAAGGAGAGTGGCTTTGCTACTCGTTGCGTCGAATCACAAACAATCCGTCAGCCCTCTCCCTCCTGCACGTCGTCATTTCACGGAGGCTGTGGACCTCGGACTTTTTGGGGTGGACCTCGCTGACCTGGGCGCCCCTATCCGGCTTTCGCGTCCATCATCTCCGGGCTCGGCATTCTACAGTCTACGAGTATGTACTTGAAGTACGAGTACGAAGTAGCAGCCGCTTTCTTGTCTGCAGTGCTGTGCACCACAGAGAATAGACAGTTGGATGGCCATTGCCGGCGGAGACGCATGCGGCTTATCAACCCCTTCCATTGATGGGCGTAAAGTATGAAGTCCGAGTAGTACACACGGCGCCCTAGCCTCGGGCTCGCAAACACGCTGTCCAGCCTGATCCCAGCAAGCACGTTTCTGGCGGCCATGCGATATCCATGGCAGATCCCGGCGATTCATGGCCGGATTCATCAGACTGCGTTGTATAACAACCCCCAGTCTCAGCATCCAGCATTGATTCTGTGGACGAGGCACAAATTGCACCCAGCGCCAACTGCCAACAAAGGCCCTCCCCACTCCCCGCTTCGATTAATTCACTCCGTGGGACTCGCCCCTGTCTAAGACCTCTTGGCTTGCGGTTGCAAATTTCCAGCGACGCGGATGAGTCGTGACCAAGAGTCGACCACCCGCTCCGCCAATCAGCTCCAGGCGCGATGTCTCGCCTCGTCGAATCGAACGGCCCCTTTTTCTGTCGAAGCGGTAGCCGAAAGGTCGCGAGCCACAGGGCGGCAGCCGTCATGGTCCGTACTCGTACCTGCATTTCGATCGCGTTTCTAGAACGGCAATCGTCTTCGGCGTTGTCGGCGTTCTCGGCGTTGTATACGGTGCGATGTTTTCCTCGCAGATGGACAATGGACCAACGGCCATCACATGCCACTGCAACAGCTTTTGTGACCTGTACTCCGTACAGAGCGGCGGTGTCGACTACCCATCACTGCTGCTGCCCCATTCGAAAGGCAGCAGTTCCTTTGGATGGATCACGCTGCACGTGTGCAACAGAGACGAGACTGGCTGGTCTGGACGGATGCGAGATGAACGCCGAAATGGGAAACAGCCGTGTTTCCCGGGCGCAATGGGAACAGCCGTGCTTCCCGGGCAATATTCTTCCCAATCGGACTTGCTTGCAAACTCACGACTGACACAGGAATCGTGTGCGATACTGCGCTCAGCCTTCTCCGTTTCATGGCATGCGACATACTGTGCCGCCCCATTCTTTGTCTGCGGCTCTGCCCAGCGCCCCATTGCATATGGAGCAGCGTACGACGCAAGGCACGGTCCCAAATTCCAAGCTTTTTGTGTCCCTGTCGGCATGACGTGCGCAATTCTACGAGTGCTCTCTATGGAGTCCATGCCAGCAAGGGGCGACCCCTGGTCGCAGAAGATCGAAGCAGCCCGCGGAGAACTCCGTACCTATGCGTACTTCGTATTTACGATATGTGAAGCAAGACCAGCGTTGTCTACGGAATACTCAGTGCAGAAGATTGGGGGGATTGTCGTGATTTTGACCAAGCGAAAAGAATGAATAGTACCTCCATACTAGAAACCAATTGGCTGATGCTTACTCCTCCCACAATGCTATCCAGGACGACTATGGGCTACCCTCTTCTCCTTCCCTTTCTATGCTGTATAGAAATCTATCTCAAAGATTCGAGTTGTAGCCGGGCACGTGTGTTCAAGCGAGAGGTACACGAGCACTGCACATTTGCACGGATGGGTACTTCGTATTTCGTACAGCACTTCGTGATACCGTAGCCCCCAGATATGTGGCGGGGTCGATTATATAAGCAGGAATGTGCCGCCACGTTTTGGCGCGAGGTGGCGCCTCGCTAGCCGTAGTCGATCTAACGTGAATGGCTTCCTACCTAGACGGAGACCCTGCAACTCAAATCCAAATGAGGGCATCCTTGACCCATGATCGTTGAATAGTTTACGAGACCAAACTCCTGCGCGCATCAGACGGCTTCTGCGGGTAGTCGTCCCCAAGACGGAGGGACGCACCAAGTCTCCTTTTGAGGAGAGGGCACTATGCCGTCACAAAGGTCTGCCAACAAGAGCAGCGGCGGGCTTGGCAATGGCAACATCCTGAACTTCTTCAAGCCCGTGACACAGTCGCAACCACAGTCGCAACCACAAACGCCTCCTCGAGCTTCGCGCAGCACCCTAACTGCATCGCCGTCTCCACTCCCGCCGTCATCGCCGCTGGGCCTCAGAACCACCCCGGCCCGGCCCGCTGCCACAGAGATAGCTGCCTCCGATGACGACTACAGCCATGAAGGCTCCTCGGACGACTCGCTCGAGGACCTGACGGCCCTGCTCGGCGGACGAGGCCGGCCCTCGACGGGCGCTCCGTCCCACCAGCGGCCGCCGCACGTCTCTTATGCTACGCCCAAGGCAAAGAGGACGGCGGTCGCGTCGTTTCACGCGTCGCCGCTGGCTATCATGCCGAAGCACAAGTTCGATATGAAGGCACTGGCAAAGGATGCCCGTCGGGACGATGCCACCACCGCGAGTTCCATCAGAGCCAAGACTGCTGCCGAGGAGGCGAAGCAGAATGCAGCATCGACAAACAACGAGGCGTCTGGCGACGCGGTCCTCGAGGTTGTCAAGGAGAACGGCGGTCACGATGCTGGTAAAGTTCTCAGGGCCGTGCAGAGATCCGCGCCTGGCCAGTCTCAACTGCGGTACTGCTTCTTTGATGCAGAATACAGCGTGCCTACATCTGAACCAGCCCCGAAGGAGGGGAAGAAAGGACCATGGAGGCTGTTGACGCAAGGGAGCACCAAAGTCAGGGAGCAGCATCTGGCATCTGGCGCACCTCAGACGATACTCCGCAAGATGAATAACCTGCCAGACTCATTGCTGGAATGGATCCTCGACGAGCTGTGCATCCACACCTCTGCAATCATGCGGCAAGAATACTGCAACATGATTGCGGGTTGCCCAGAGCAAGTCGAGCGTCTTCTCACTCCGGAGCGGATACAGGAGCTGTTCATCCGCTTGGGCGCCGCTAAGGATCTCAAAGACGAGGGCTGCGAGTTGGCCTTGTCCAAACTGGGGCATGAGCCATATCAAAGCCGCGACTGGGCGTGTCTTCTATCGTTCCTCTCGCTTCTCGGGTCCATATCGCGTCAGATGTCTATACCAGCTGTCGAGTACGCGATACAGACTCTCTTGCGGATGTCTATGGACAAGTTCCTACTTTGCAACATCGACGCGTTGATGAAATATGAAGAGGCCATCCAACGCCTCGCCGATTCCATACCTGCCCCTTCGTGGAACTCATTCGTAGGTGTCATATATCTACCTGAACCATGTTTATTCCCAGGCTGACAACAATAGTGTCTCAAGACATGTCTCTCATTATACACCGGGATCAAGGCTCAGACCGTACGAGCCAATGCTCTCCTCTGCCTCCCGACTAGCAATCGACGAACCCATGACCTGAGAAGAAGACTCGCCGTCGTTTTCCTCTTCAACGACACTGCCCTCGCGCGGCACAGCCCCGAAGACGTAGTCACCGTTGCAGGCACAACCGATCTACTAAGCGGAGACGCCTTCGCCATCAACTCAAAGACCGACTTTGCGGAGCTCCAGGCCAACATCATCCTCCTCGACATTGCCGTCGACGATGGGTCAGTCGTCGCCGCATTCGACGATCGGGAGGACGAGAAGGCGTTCAACGACGGGGTTGACGAGCTGGCCGCCAAGCTTCGGGAGATCTGGAGGAAGATCAACGACTCCGGCATGAAGCTGGCGCGCACAGAGGCCAAGAGCGTCGTCGAGTGGGTTCAGCAGCGGCTGTCCAACACGGTCCGGACGCGCAGGAAGGCCAAGAAGAGCGTGTTTGACATTCCCGGCGAGGCAGAGGACCCCTTCCTGCCGCGGCAGCAGAACTACATGAAGAACTTTCTGCAGAAGAAACCAAAGGCGCTGGTGGTGGAGGATGATTGCATTGTTGTTGCAAGCGAATAAGATGGCTCTCACCCGACTCCCGGAGGAGTCATTTCATGAAGGATTCACGAATGGAGATGTAGCGTTCTCATTGCAATGTACTTTCAGCGTTGGATGTATGGAATCAGGTTTATGGTACAGCCTCTAAGCCTCAGCTACGGTTCGCGCAGGGACTGCTGGAAACAATGCAAGTCTTGCAAAATGCACACACACCCTCTGCCCTTCGGGGCCTCCAGGACTTGCCACCAGACAGTCCGTCCCCTTCCGATCGTGGCCACGAGCCAGTTTCGACAGCAATTCTAATCAAAGAACTTGCGGTTCGGGTTCTTTCCAAACAGCGATTCTCGCACAGCAGGGGCTGCAGCGCCCTTGAGCAGCTCCAGCCTCGCCTCGAACGTGTTATTGATGTCAATCTTGCCGCCTCCGCCGACGATGATGACGCCGCCCGACCTGTGTCAAACAGTTAGCTAGGGGTCCGTCGCGGGCCACGGGGTAAGCGAGCGCATACAGCCCGTCGGGCAGAGGGTCCGTCTCGTGGATCTTGCCCTCAATGTCCTTGCCGACCTCCTTCTTGTACTCCTTGGCCGCCTCCTCGGACGCCTTCTTGACCAAGTCGTAGTCCTTCTTGCGCGCGCGCAGCTGCAGCGCGGGCTCGTTCAAGGCGTAGAAGCCCTGGAGGATGAGCCCCTTGAGAACCTTCTGGTACTTGGCTTTATCCTTGGAGCCATCGGAGAGCTTCCCCTCGGCGTCCTCGAATATGCTGTCGAGCAGCTCCTGCCGGGCGCCGAGGACCTTGAGCCGCGTCTTGTTGGCGACGGTGGAGCGGGTGATCTGCTGGGACATGGTGGCCTGCTTGAACTTCTTCTCGTATTGGCCATCGATCGCGTCCGTCTCCTGGCGGACGAGCTTGGACTTTTCGATCTCGAACTCCTCGTTGGCCTTGATCTCGATTTCGCGGGCCTTTTCCATGGCTTCCTGCTTGATGAAGGCTGTCATCTTGCGGAGCTCATTGTCGACCTAGTCGCGAGGCGAAGCGGCCGCGCGTTAGCGATGGTCTAGCCGCCGGGGGAAGGTTCGTGCTGCCTCGCGGGAGACGTCGTCATCGGCGCCTGGGCGTAGCGTACCTGTTGGTCGGACAATGCGTGTTGCGACATGGCTGCGGACTATGTGATGGCGGCGCCGCGATAGGCAGAGGAGGGAGATAGACGACGGGCGGGCGGGCTCCCAGACACGGTCTGAGGAGGGGCGCGATAGCGAGAGATGGGGTGTCGTTGCTGAGGTTGGCGGAGCGGAGGGTCGTACAGTAGGAGGAGCTGTGACGCCTGGGGTCGGAGCTGTCGTCGTCGGTCCAGTCCACGAGGTGCATCCACAGCGGTTGGGGGGACCTGGAGGCCACTAAGCCACAGCACTTCACCCGCTGAAAGGGGGTCCTCGCACAGCGCCGACAGTGCCTGAATGACGTCTGTCACCTGACATCATGTGACCACACCAGCCACATCTTGGTGCATGCAGTGCCAGTGGGAGGGTGACACCGCGCGTGGTGCACGGGGCCTCGGGCTGTAGCATACCTACCTGTAACTGTTGACCTCGTCAGGTGGTGCGCTTCGAGCATCTGCACGCTACAACAGGCTGTACTCGGTAGGCCTATGCTGTAGACCTTATTTGGACGCAAGCGTCGAGCTTCACTTATCGCTCCGCCTGTTTGCTGCCCGGGTGCTGGCGCCTCCCTCCTGCTCATCTCCTCCGTTCCTGGTCCATCGTCGTCGAGCCAGGCATCTCAGCTACCGCTCCATCCTCCCGCCCCGGCGCGGCCCAACGCTCGAGTCTCGACACCGACACAACAGCGCCGCACGTCCCCCCTCGTCCCCCATCGTCGTCCGGTTCTCGACGCTCCACTCCGATTCAACAAGCCAAGTCCCTTCCTCATGCAGCGGCTAAGCGACGCCCCGACCTTCTCCTCCGCCAGATGACCGTGGATCTGGAGGCCGCGCGATGGGATCTTTGGGCGGTCTCTCTCCCGGCGGGAGTATAGCTGTACGCCTCGGGCCCTCCGAGCCCGCGATGCTGCTGCTTGTGCTAACGCGATGCGCACCGTAGCTTGGAATCCTCGTCGGCCTGATATCAACCAGCGTCCAGAGTCTCGGCCTGACGCTGCAGCGAAAGTCGCACATACTCGAAGACGAAAAGGGACCCCACGATGAGCGCCGACCGCCGTATCGGAGGCGGAGATGGCAGCTGGGCATGGGCATGTTCATCATCGCGAATCTGCTGGGAAGCACCGTGCAGATCTCGACCCTGCCGCTGCCCGTCCTCTCGACGCTCCAAGCGGCGGGCTTGGTGTTCAACTCGATATGCGCCACATTGATCCTGAGCGAGCCCTTCACGCGGTGGTCGCTCTGCGGTACGGTCCTCGTCACCACTGGCGCTGTCCTCATTGCCATCTTCGGCGCCATCCCCTCGCCCGCGCATGACTTGAACGAACTCTTGGAGCTCCTGGCGCGAAAGCCGTTTATCGCGTGGATGATCCTGCAAGCGTTGTTCGTCGTCGTCGTTGCCGTCGTCGTAGAGGTTGTCAACAAGAATTCGAGCATATCGCATAACTCGCGGTTCCGCCTGGCCCGTGGAATTACATACGGCATCATCAGCGGCGACCTGTCCGCCCACGCCTTGCTGTTCGCCAAGTCAGCCGTCGAGCTGCTCATCAAGACGATTGGCGGTAAGAACCAGTTCGCTCACTGGCAGTCCTGGGCGATAGTGTTGGCCCTCGTCGCCTTGGCGCTGTGTCAACTCTACTACCTACACCGAGGCTTGAAGCTCGTCTCGACCTCGGTCCTCTACCCCCTTGTGTTCTGCGTCTACAACATCATTGCCATCCTCGATGGCCTAATATACTTTGACCAGACAAGCCTCATCTCAGCGCTGCGCGCCTGTCTCATCGCACTCGGGACGGTCATTCTACTGTCGGGAGTGCTGGCTCTGTCTTGGCGACTCAGCGACGAGCAGCATGCTCCCGGGGTTGGCCAGTCGACCCTGGCTCCCGGTCTTGGACTTGTCGACGATACCGAAGGCGAGGAAGAGTCTCTGCTTGGATCAGAGGCTGCAGTCTCGGAAGAGGAGACTCCGACCTACCACACCTTCCCTGCGGTCAACGGTGTTGCCTCGCCGTTGACGCCAACACGCAAGAAGAGCTTCCGGTGGGCGGAGCGAGCGGAGATTTGGGGCGAGCTGGAAGACCAAGAAGAACCGACGACGCCAACATGCAGGCTTCGATCGAACACCCTGCCCGGCCGGTCAGAGTATTCGCCGCTGCTACCTCCAACACGGAGGTCGGTAAGCGGCATAGTACCGACAGACGAGGCAGGGCCTAGCACAGACTCTACTCCTCGCAAATTTGGCCGTCGACGGAGAAAGAGCACCGGATTCCCTGGCCTCGTCGCGCGGAGGAACATCAGGAGGAGGGACTCGTCGGCATCGGGCTCGCTGCACAACATTTTGTCGCTTGGCTGGTGGACAAATAGGGGTAGCCGGTCATCCATCAGCAGCTCCGGCGCCGCGGAGAGCCCCTCACGGCCTCGCCTTAGCGATGACGCAGCAGACGGCGGCGGACGACCTGGAAGTGGGAGCCGTGGGAGCCGCGGCAGGCACAACGACTCTGCTGTATAAGCTGAGAAACATGTCTTCCTGTTTCCTTATTCTGTACTTTTGTGATGAGTGGCGAGGCGAACACGGCGTCCTAGAATATCACACACACAGACACACGGCGGTTGGGTACTCGGACTTTTCTTCTTGGCAGAGAACTGGTATTTTCTATGTGTAGCCTCGGAGAGAGGGCTGGAGAAGCAAGCCCGGTAATACCTTTTATACCAAACATTGAATTGCCAATCGAGGGGTCCTTCCTTGTGAGTAGTGTATGACTCCTTGTGTTCTAATTAGTAGAGAGCTAAATGATGGCGAACGGGCAACGAGGCCATATGTGGGTGGTAAATTCTAGATGCGCGAACAGAAAGAATGAAACAGCGCTGTTGGAAACCCATGCCCTTGCCCGCCTACACCGCCGAGGGGCTTCGATGCAGGAGTAGGCATACGCGAGCGAATCAAAAAGGATGTATGCCAGCACACGCCCCAGTTAGAATTGGCGGTAGCCGCTCTTCTCGTCAATGTGGCGATAGCGCTCGCGCTCTTTGCGTTCCTTGAGGAGGCATGCGATGGCGAGGATGAGAACGGCGTGGACGCCTAATTCAACGTCAGCAGCCGAAGGAGAAGATGGCCTATGGTAGAGGCGGTTCGGCGTGTCACTTACCGACCATGCCAAAGACGGTAGTAAAGATGGTGTCGATGAAGACGTTGGAAAAGCTGGAGATGGCGGTGCCGCATCCACGGAGGAGAGCGGCCGCAGCTGGGCTCGGGCACGTCGCGTCGGTGACAAAGGCCGGCGTGGTCGAGTTCAAGTAGCCGCAACATCCGAACTGCATCGCTCGTGTCAGCCGCGGAGCCCGATGGTTTGATCTCGGGCGTTGAAGTACATACCGATTGCTGCATCAACTGCTGCACGGTGGGTTCTTGCGCCACGTACGTCGGGAAGAAGGTCTCCTTGACCCGCAGCGTCATCACCCACAGGTACACACCAATGCACAGCGTAAACAGCCCGGAAACCGTAACCATATACCCGCCAAACTTGAGCCAGCCCCTCATGGGCGATATCAAGCCCGGCAGCGTGAAGACAAAGGCCGCGAGGATGAAGGCCGCGTTGGCGATGCCGGCGGTGAGCGGGAAGCTCTGGTAGAGCAGGTTGCGGACGGCCTCCTTCCCGTCCTGCGGGGCGTTGTTCATCTGGCTGCGGACGACGAGGGAGAAGCCGAGCTCGAGGCACCCGGAGGCGAGCAGGACGATGTCGATGGCGAGCGCCGTGAGGAAGACCTTGTTGGGCATCGTGGGCGGTTTGTGCGAGCAGCCCAGGCCTCGAGATCGGTGAGTGTCCCCGGCACTGTACTGCCCTCGGCGGTCGTCGAGACCGTGGTGATTCTCCGAATTCGAGCGAGTGAGACTTTGGAGGTATGGCGACGTTAATTGACGACCGGCGTCGAAATCTGTGACGAATAGATGGAATCGAAGTGAAGTTCCGTATAGAGAAGCCCAGCTCGGGATGAACGAGAGTCGACGGCCGCAGCAATCCCAATACGCCAGCGTCTTTGCAAGGGACAGAACCATCAAGATCCACTGAACCAGCATGAAAAGATTAGTCAAAGCAGATGAAGCCGAGAAGCCTCGGAGGGAGGCAAGGTCACGGCGCCTACAGGCTTGGCCCACGATGCATCGCCCCGCCCTGACGAGAGTCGTTTCAGGCCTGCATCAGATATCAATGCGCCGCGGCGGGCACGGGCCACACCGGCGCCGGTGGCCAATCAGAGGGCCCAATCTGGCAGCACAATCGCCTGATTCGGAGGTCGTATCCTGCATAGGTTTGGGCATGGTTTTGGGACCACAGTGGCTGCGAGAGCAATAAAGCGGGAGCATATCTTGCGTGTGGTCTGTACGAACTGCTCCCGGGAATACGGAGTGTACGAGGAGGCAGCTCAGAAAGTGGCCGGGTTCGGTGGGCCTATTGGACGGCATTCGCCGCTGGCTGGCGACGAAGGGGGCTTGCATGCGGTGAGCGTCACGAGCCCGTCGACCGTGGCCATTGAACGTGGGCCGACACGCGCCGCCGTTCCGTGGACAATCATTCTCGACACCACCTCCATGCCCTGCTCGAGGCGTCATCCGTCATCCGTGTAACACGACCCGGCGAGTTCGCGCGCGTGCCGGGGCCCAACCAGGGGTGCTTCGGCTTCGCCCACCCGCCCTCGTGTCGGCTTGACAGGGAGTCATGCACACGTCGTCTCACGCCGCGGCCTGTCCCTGCGAGGCGATGAGGGAGCGGATGCATCATCGACGGCGGGCTCAGCACGGATGATGGCGGGGCTGCGTCTGCGCGGCATCGCGTGACGCCGCCGCCGCCGCTGTATAAAACGGCTTCGAGCCGCCGTGTTGGTGCGGACCGAGCGGGTGCTGCATCGTCAACGCAGTCAATCGCTCACGTTGACGGGGACCACGAACAGACGCGTCGCGCCGGGCGCAATCTTCCCCCTCACCCTTCACCTGCCTCTGCATCCGCAACTCCTCCGTCGACCTCCGTCCGGAGGTTGGGCTTCCGCTGGCAGCCGTATCAACTTGATTGCTGGGCTTGCGCGAGCCTGGCGCGCGAGGATGCTGGCGCGACGCGGCAGGACGGTACAGGGTGGCTCGCAAAGCCTCGTGTCTTGACGGGCAGCCTGCCAGCAGTGCTGAGTTGGACGGTCCGCAGCGCACTGAAACACGCGCAAGGTGTGAAGGCATCACACCCAAGGCCGCTCACTGTGTCCCGGGCGACCACGTTGCAAGAATTCCAGCTTGTCTTGCTGCAGTCGCGACGCTCTCTTTAATCTCTTCCACCCAACACTTGCGGAACTTCGTACTCGTACTCCGTACATCGCATCGGCAACGGCGCACCCCGTCTTATGCCGTTAACGGGGCAAGAGGCGCCGCCAAACCAGGCCCACATCAGGTGCTGAGCAAGAGGCTGGCATGTTCCCTCATCACATGCTGAATTCGGACTCCGTGCTCGTAAGCCTCTGCTACCGCAAGCGACAAGCAAATCTTCTGCAGGGAGCAACATCGTGGCCTGCCTCTCCGACCCCTTTTCTTTCCATCTGATGTTGCGTCCCTTTTTCTGGCCTGCCCAGCTGGGACTTCAACCAAGGCAGTCTGGGCCCAAGCACCGGGGCGGGAACCTTTCTGGATTCACACTGTGCTGGCTCAGGTAGCTGCCTAAAAGGGTTAAGCGCCTGGATCTCCGTCCCGCCATGGTCTGCCACCCAGCCTGACGATAGTGCAGATTCCCTAGGGTATTAAAGCAAGGCAAAGTAAGGCCATGGAGTGCTTGTGTTCTCTGGCAGCAGCTTCTGTAGCGCCGATTGGGCGTGCATTCGACAACCAAATTTGGCAACTTGGTTCCGTGCCTTTCGTGAAATGCACATATGAGTAGAGGCATGTCCGTGTGCGCGCGACATGGACCAAGGCCCGCAGTGGGATTCTACGAGTGCTCCGTACACGCCGTTCCTTTTATTCTAGACTTTGTTAGTCAGATGTTGTCGGCTACGACGAACGCTGTGCCGGCCAATGCCAATCCTCTGCCCGGCGCGACGCTGCGGTTGATGTCGAATGTGACACCAAAGAGATCGAAGATTGTGGCGCCTGGTACTTGGTACGACTCGTGGACGGCCTGCCGACCGGAAGCCAGCAATAATATCGTTGTGCCTGTGCCTATCCGTGGAACTTTTGTGCCTCTGTCTGATGCGGCATCGCGACTAGCCAGTGGCAAGGGCAGGAGGATGAAGGCTTCGGCTCTGCCAAGGCATCTGTTACACAGGACAAGAATGCTTTGCTTCTGCAGAGCAAAGCCCACTTGGTCGGTGTCGAGGGCAAAAAGGAAGTACTTGCAAAGAGCAGTTGGCAGGCGGTCGCTTGAAAGTGAAACGGGGATATTAGTGTCCCGTAGTCTGTAGGTTACTCGTACGAGAGGGGCGCTGGAGGGCATCAGGGCGCCGGTTGCCGTGGCGCACACTGGGTCCGTAGCCAGACGCGTCAAGCGTCCCAGGATACTCTGAACGAGCAGAGATGACCAGTCGAGAGCTCCAGGACGAGGCATCCCGAGTCAGGTATGTGAGACCTGAACCAAGGCTGGCGTCGGTTCTCTATACCGTGCCAAAAGGGACCCGTTCATCCGCGGTTTCCACGGGCTGTCGAGAACAAGAGACGAGAGCCATGAGGTCCCTGGCATGCTGCGGTTGGCTCCGCAGCGTTATCGGCAGCGGAGGAAGCCAGGATGGCGTGCCGCGACACAACGAATGTGTGTGTGGAGACGGGCAGGCCTCGGAGGGTCGCCTGTGGCGGTGGTGGGAGACGTCAGTTTACTACCAGGTAGGTCTACTCGTAAGGGCCCCAGGCGCTGCCGTAGCGTGCGCGACTAGTGGCCCAGCCCAGGCGTTGGCCGGCCCTACAGGCCAAGGCAGCTTCCCTGCGGCGTGGGAGAGGCACACCCAAGCTTTCCAACCACGCTGCCCCTAGGCCTGCCCTGTCGAGCCCGGCCCAGCCCCCTGGGCGTTGGCGAGGTCGGGTGCCAAACGCCAAACGCCGTCCGAGACAGGCGGCGGTTCCACGCCTGGAGCGGGCATGCCAGTGCCGGTTGCGTGAGGGCCTGCCGCAGACGGACGCCGGCCCTGGGGAACAGAGGGAACGGGCGAACGGTGCAGCTTGCGGAGCCCACTTTGCTCGTTGCATTTCCCGCCTCCGCCCCGTCTGCAGACGCAGACGTCGCGTCCCCCACAAGCGCCAGCACAGCCCAGCCCTGTGCACCACCGCACTCGGTGGTCACGTCGCTGTCTTGCCCTCGCGGTGGCCACGGTGGAGCGTCGGTCGGGTTGGCCGTGGGGACAGTGCCGGGACAGTGCTGGGACGGTGCGCGGGGCTGACACCCCCATGCCTGCGGTGGGTGGCCCCATCCCCATCGGTCCACTCAGCGGCGGCCGTTCATTCGTTGCTCATTCCAGCAGCGGCTTCTCCAGCGGCTCCCACCAATCAGCGCGTGGCCATCGACCATTCTCGTCCACGCCGCCAGAGCCAGTACGAGCGAGCCGACGAGTACACACGCTCGCCCACCCGCCCACCCGCCCGCTCGCTCTGTCTCTGCGCCGCGAGGTCAGCGGCGACTGCAGCAACACAACAGCGGCTCTCCCCCAGGCCGGCCCAGCCCAGCCCAGCCCATCGCGCAGCAGAGCAGAAGGCAGCCCCCCCGATAATCTCAAAGGCTGCCCAACAACCACGGGCGCCCCGACAAGCACAAGCGCTATGCGTCAAGGCCGAAGCACCTGTCGCCGAACAAAGCAATAAAACCTGAGGTCGTACCTCGCCTCGCTTCCTTCCGCTCACGCCCACCGCCCGCACACCAGACTCGATCCAGAAGAGCGCGCCCAACCAGGTCTCTGCGACACAAGGGCACCTCCCTCCTCTCCGCTTCGCAACGCCAGATCCAGTATAGATCCATCGGCACCACGCTCAAAGCAGTATCTCCACCACGTTGTTTGTTGCCTTTTATCGACGTTGCTCGAGTTTCGACGACTCGACGACTCACTCCGAGCTGTCCGAGTTGCAGACCCGTCGCAGCAAGCCATTGTGCCGCCGCGCGCGCGCCGTCCATTGACCTCCGTCCGGGGCTGCGTCGCCTCGCCTCTCCCTGCCTCCCTCCCGCCTCGCCCGGGACCCCGAGCCACCCCGTGTGTCTGTGTCTGCCGTGACAGCCAGCGCAGCACCGCCGTCGGGAACCCGTACTCGTGACGCAGCAATGGCCGACATCACCGACCAGCACGACCAGACGTCGCCGACCGACCTCGACGAGGCGCACTCGGTCGGCAATGGCAACGCCGCCACCGAGAGCCGCGGCATCAAGCGCCAGCGCCCTGCCCCGGCCGACGACGATGACGACGACGACGAGAAGGGCGGCCGCGAGCGTCGCAAGATTGAGATCAAGTTCATCAGCGACAAGTCCCGCCGACACATTACCTTCTCCAAGCGCAAGGCCGGCATCATGAAGAAGGTGCGTTGATGCTCGTCCCCTCTCGTCCCGCGAGTCACAAGACACCCACCACCACGTCGCCCCGCCCGCCTCTCGCGCTCTGGCGACAGCAGCGTGGCTATCTCGCAATGCATCCAACATCCACTGCCTCATCTCTTTCGAGCACAGCGCTGACTCGTGACTTGTTTAGGCATACGAGCTGTCCGTCTTGACCGGCACCCAGGTCCTTCTCCTCGTCGTCTCCGAAACGGGCCTCGTGTATACATTCACCACGCCCAAGCTCCAACCGCTCGTCACTAAGGCTGAGGGCAAGAACTTGATCCAGGTACGCGATTGATCCCCCACGCGTTTGCATCCCCTTTTGCATAGCTGTTTGCTCCCCGAACCATGCGTTTATCATTTTTACGTTTCCCTTTTCTGGGGGTTTGTGGTGGTGTCCTTTCTTTGCTTTCGTCCCATCCCGCTCCATCCCGTCTCGCGTCACCCTTTCCCCATCGAGTCACAACCCACCCACATCCCGTGGCCCCGAGCGCGTGCGACGAAAGCTCGGGCGCGCTCGGGCGCCCCCCTTTGAATCCTTTCGCGTCGCCTACCTGCATCTCTTGCTGACGCCTCCTCTGTAGGCGTGCCTGAACGCGCCGGAGCCCGCCGCCGGCAACGAGAACGGCGTCGATGGTGACCAGGTCGACTCCCCCGAGGAGTCGGCTGGTCAGCATATCCCTCCCCCCGGCGGCCGGCCCGGCATGCCTCAAAACCCACACATGCCCGGCAACTACATGCCCAACATGCCCATGGACCCTCAACAGGCACTCGCCTATCAGAACTACGTACAGCAGCGCAACCAAGGGTACGGCTCGGGGATGCCGCCGCAGGCGGGAATGCCGCCCAGCAACCACCACCAGTCATGAAGGGGAGAGTGTTAAGAGGAGATGTGAGTTCGGTCGCTTATACCCGGCTTTCGATGCTCCGTGGGACGTCGTTGCACGACTTTGGCCATCCTCCTGGGCGTTGCCATACTTTTTGCGGGGTCTGGTGATTTGGCGTTGATGACGTGGTATGCTGTTTTCATGTTCGGTTTACATCTCTTTTTCTTTACACACCAAAAAAATCTTCGCACCACGAGCCCTCGGGGCTTCGTCGCCGTCCTGGTCATCTGTCAGTACAGTTCTTGCTGTGAAGAGGTTTCAAGTCGAGTCACCATAATACGGGCTGATCGTGCAAGAAACTGCTTCAGACGCGAGGACCTCTTTATGAATACTTTTATTATTCTTCTGGCGACGAGACGCTAGAGTGTCGGGATGCATGAGGGGAGGGGTTGGCATGTATGGATTCGAGGGGAGAAAAGCCACCGGGAGGCCCTGACCTGAGGAGAGCGTCCTGGGAGCTGCTGGGCGCAACCATTTTACCGATGGATGATAATGGCCATACATGAAGGCACGATGTTTGACGGCTGGAAGGTTGAATGGATCTTGCGTATGAACTCCCACGAGCCACAGCGATGGACTCCCCCAGGACAGCCCTTGAATCCGGTTTCCTATTTCGTCGTGTTTCGATCTTTCTTCCGTCTCCGAGTCCTGCGGCTGGGCAACAACAGGACCAGCGTATCGTTTGAGCTTGAGTGGCGGCGGGATGTGATACGGAGTGTATGATAACCGTCTCTACTTGCCCGTAGAGGAGAAAAGACCGTTTCTTGTCCATGTCGGTCGTAACGTAAACTCTCGCTCGCAGCCGTTGGAAGACAAGCTTTTACGGATTGGAACCATCACTTCCACTAGTAGACAAGCGCATGGACGCCGTTGGATCGGCATCTGATGTAGGAATCCGGGGAAAGATCGCCTTGGCGAGCGCCTTTCCTGAAGGAGTAACCGGCGGGTTTCCCGAATCGACGAGTCGTAAAGAATTCGGGTGACCGTGGACGAGGGGAGATTGGCAATAAAAGATGGCACTCGATTTTCAGCTCATACCACTAGAGACGCCTGCATTACTTTTTTTATTATTATTTTTTGTAGAACACTCGGAAAACACGAGCCCGATGTTGTTTTCTTTTGGGGCGATCGGGGCGGTCATGGCTGCATGAGATTTAATGCCCGAGCGGATACGACATCCGCATTGGGGATGGAGACTGCCATTTTGGGGATCGAGGGCGGATGTGATTGGGAGAGCGGTTGACGGGTGTCGGTCGCGGGAAATACTGGAGGGGAGTAGTCGAGGGATTGTTTGGGGAACGGCTAATGTGTTTTGTAACAAGTGGTTGTGGGAGGGCGAGAGTGTGGTCGCGGTCGACTGCTGGTGAGGTTGTGGTGGTGCGATGGTGTCGCTTTGGGGACGAGTGCAATGTATATACCTGGGAAACTTATCGCTCCTCGGCCGGCTGTTTCTATGTGCGCATTTTCTGGGTAGGAATGCAAACGGGAAATGCAAAGGAGATGCGAAAAAGGGCGGATACCTAGTTCTAGAGCACCAGAATCGGAGGCCCCTGGGGTTCGACATGGTGCAGTATTACACCCTGTTTGGCATTCTCCGACTTGACCACCGTAATACCCGCTGGTGGAGAGCAGACGTCAGAGTGCAGTGGCTACGAGCACTGGGTGGACAATGCCACGCCGGGGCTGCAAAGCACTGCTCTGTCTTCTAGCGGCAGTCGCTAGGCTTATCGCGTGGCCGAGACTTCGATGTGCCGATTTGACGGAAGCTCAAAGCGTAGATAACCAGAGTAGCGCAAAGCGTCGGAGAGCTGGGTTCCCTGCAATGCGCAGCGGTGAATTGGAGAGCATCGGAAGGCTGCTCATCTGCTCCAAGCCACAACTCGCTCACCCCCGCAAGGACTATTGCACGTTTCAGTCTGGTCCATGGTCGTTTTAGAGCGCTTTGACATTGTACTCGTATAGCAGCTGGGTTCTCGTAGACTTGACATATGCGGTCGAGCTCGTGGGTGCTCCGATGGCGGTATTCTCGGGCGAACTAGCTACCTTACACAACGTGAACTCGTTCCAGGACTGTATCTGCGAATCTGCGAATCTGATTCTCGCAACGAGGACGGTGCCGGTGCTGCCTCTCGACGTCACCCACGCCGTGCGGCGCCGTCTCCGGGTGATCCGTCGGTGTCGCCTGACGCGGCGACACGGCCATTTCCGCAGGAGCATCAGCAAACATTCGCTCCTGTCGTGAGAGCGTCGTGAGAGCCAAGTAATAGATAGTACGGGCTTGACACGAGACGGTCGATGCATACCATCTGCGGTGGCTCCGATGCGGTCAGTTAGTCAGCCGGCTCTGTGGAGCCGCGGGCCGAGCTCGAGTGTTTGCGTCGCGCTAGCTTGGCGCTGAGCAGGTTTGAGAAGGTTTCCGCATCTTCTGGTCTGGCAAGTACCAGTACTCGAGGTACTTGAAGCATCTGAACGCGTCCATGTCACGGCTTGAAGATTCACGGTCGCAGGTTGCAATATCGTCACGTTCGTCATTACTGTCTACTGCCGGGTAGACTAGCTTAGGGTATGCGCTCGTAACCCAGTGTGATGAGCAAAAACACCGTAAACGCCTGCCAATAATTGCAAGGCCGCAGCCCATCGCTGACCCCATCCATTGTGAGGGTGTACAAGAATCGAGTCGGTCTAGTGCTCCATCGGCACGGAGCTGTAGCGGCCGACGGCGAGGCTTCCGATGAAGACGCCGGCCAGGACGGACATGAAGTAGCCGACGTTCATGGTCATGACGGCCAACATGCTGCACCGACCGTTAGCACCGAGTCACCGAGTTCCCGCCGAGGAGCGACAGGAAGTCACTTACAGCAAGTATCCCACGCCGACAATGACCGTGTCCATGACAGCCTGGACGGGATCGACGCTGAACCTCCACGGGCGCGCGACCTGGCTCTTGCGCGCGACGACGAAGACGGTCTCCTCGATGCCGTTCTCGGACAGCGTCATCTGCTTGGCGTCCGGGTCGCGGGCGACGTGCTCGGCGAGCGGGATCTTGCCGTTGGCGGCGACGTAGCGGCGCTGGACGTCGCGGTCGAGCCAGCGCGCCTCCTGCAGCGTCTTGGCGGCGACGAGCAGGCGCGCGACGACGGCCAGGACGACGAGGAAGATGCAGGTGCCCGCGTAGGCGCCGGCGCTGCCGGGCGTCCACGAGTTGGCGTAGAGCGGCGTCGCCGTCTCCGTCTGGAAGACCATGGCCATCATCATGGAGCCCATGGAGCCGTGGCCCGACGACGCGCTGCCGGTGCCGCTGCCCGGGGACATGTCCATGTCCATGTCCGAGTGGCCCGCGTGGCGCGGGGAGAAGGACATGGTTGCCGGTCTCTGCGCGAAGGGCGGACGGGTGCGTTTGTGCGTGGCGGCTGGGATGCTCGTGGTCGAGTGAGGCGAGGAGTGCGTGGGCCTGGCCGATGAAATCGAGCTCAAGTGCAAGTCGGCAGCATCCGCGAGCGGATAGATATACACAGCCCTCGATGCTCGGCCGCGAGGGTGTTTGCGCAAGTTCTTCAGTGGCTCTTTCCTCTCTCCGCGTCGCAGCTAAGATTGATTCGAAACAGGCTCGAGTAGCTTAAAACCCGAGACCGGATGATGATCTGGGCGCCGAAACAATGTTGTCAATGGTGTGTTGTTTTGATGAGGTGGTTTCCTGGCGGGGGGGCAGCGGGTTTTGTCTCACAGCTCGCACCACAACTTCGGCTCGTCGCACGATCCACGCTTGTGCAGCTCAGGTACATTGATGATTTGCTCAGTACGAGTAGCAGCAGCACGCCTGGTAGCCGAGCACTGGTGTTAGGCACATTTGGGAATGGCTTCAGTTTCTCAGGTGCGGCGGCGGTCGCGCAAGTACCGGTACTTGTGCAAAGTATATACTTCTCCATCCGCTGAGGTAATCGCGAATCAGAGCGACCACCATAGATCGGAACCTCGACATCCGTCTCGATAGCTTCCTGTCCATGAAACAAGCGCACCGTGTCAGGAGCTCTGCAAGACGACTCACTTTGCGAAATATCGACGCACTCGACAGACATGTTTGCAAGTATGTCCGTACGTCCGCACGTACGATCATGAACGCGTATGAGCGTCTCACGAACGCGACTCGATGCCTCCCAATCCACACGAGGCGCGAGCATGACTCCAGCACCAGCTGCCGGCGACAAGCGCAGTGCGGCCATGAATCTGATCGTCAGACTTTGACAGGACACTGAAACACATAACTTATCCAACACCTACCCCGCGGCTGACTACACGTGGAAGACCCTGTCCAGACTCAAACACATGCCAACACCGCCAAGGCTGCGGCGACTCCCACGGGTGCAATGCTATGCAAGTGCAATACCAGCTGGGTCTGGCTTCGCAACAGGCCTCGCCCAGCACTTCCAACTGCAGTCGGGACCTTGTGAGAGGCTCGGGCGGGGAAGTGTCGGAGCGTCGTTGCTGAGCGATGCGTGCCGCAGCGGCTGCTAGAACCAGGACGGCAAGAGATATCGTGATACTGGTCTTTAGACCCGGTTGTAGACTTGAATTGAAGAGACTCTGTTTCTGCCATTTCTCGCCCAGTAGACGGGCCACTGTCAAGCCTTTGTGTACCACTGGTATCAGAACTCAGCCGATTCCCCAGTGTTTGTCGCCGTGGCCATGACGAGAAGCCTAATCTTAAACACTAGTCGGGCTCATGATGTTTCCTTCAGCTCCAAGATGGCAGCAAAGTTTATTAATGGAAGTTAACAGGGCATGTTTCTTGGCGGGGCTGGTAATGTTTGAAGTCGAAGATCCGGGTTCATCCGCCTCCCTTCTGAGGCAACAGAACTCATCCAAAACAAAGCTTATTCTCATGTAGAGCCCCTTAACGACATTGATATTAATAGCCCTATGCTCCCTCTGACGCCAGTACAGGTCCTCAGGTATGTGTACGGTTCCCGAGGTGGGAAGCTATGGCGCTCGACGCCTCGGAGAGCCTCGTTGCGTTGTGGTTCTCCCACAGCCGGTAGCACATCACACCAATCGTCGTGCTGACCTTGGAGGTTGTTGTGCCTGCACTCTGCCATTAGCGTCGGGTAGCTGAGCGCAGCAGTGCTCTCTGCTCTCCGTCAGGGGAAGCCCGGGGGGGACGTACACCAGTCGAGTTTGTCGCACGTCTTATCGATGCACTCCTGCATTGCGTCTGCCATCGGCTGCCACTGGTCGCAGACGCAGGTGGCGTTGGTCTCTCGGCAGCTCGTCGCGGCGATGCCGTCGCGCCAGCAGGACCAGCCGCGGTCGGGCATGTGTTTGATGACCCCGCCGATGGAGGTCTCGAAGAGCAGGCCCATCTGTGTCGCCAGCGTAGGGCTCAGGGCGGCGGAAAGAAGGAGGAATGTCTTTGGCTGCATGGCGTGCGCGTTCTCGGAAACGGTGAAGCCGTGATGCTGGCAGGGGGTTGGGTAGACGTGGATGCCGACGTGACAACTCTCGCAGCTGCGTTCGGAAACGTGGGATTACTCGAATGAGGGTCACAACGCTGCTAAGTCTTGTACTTGTAGTTGGCAAAAGTATAGTTGACGTGGTTCAGGCGCATTCCTGGATTCTGAGGGCTTTGTTCACAGCACCTTGCTGTCTGGACTGCTGATTCACGGACCGTCGTGCGCCCAGACGTGTCTTCCGCGTAGACTGACAATGGAAGTGCAGCACCGCATGCCGTCCGAGTGCCCCTTGGGCACTTCTCCCGTCGCGAGCCTGTTGTCGGGTAGACCAGATGACATAGGCAGCAGCTGTTGGTGGAGGAAGCAATGGAAATGCCTCAAGACTAAGGGGGCAAGCAGGAAAGGTCGGTTAGCATAAGGGGCCGGCACGGCTAGGCAGCAGAGGTTTCACAGATAAAAGGAGGAAATCCCTCACTGGAGGCAGGAAGGCAGAGCAGAGTTTTTATCAATCAATTGCAACTACATGAAAAGGAACCGCATATCGGGACACCTGTGCGCACCGCTGGTTGTCTGCGGCGCCATGAAGCCCTCACGGCATGACGCAGCTGCGTCCGCTTGGACACGCACCCTGACGCAGGTACGCCTCGACATGGTTACTGGAATGAGCTGACTGCGGTTCTATGCGTGGTTTGGCTGTTCCGCGAACCCAATGCCCATAGCCCAGCTGGACCCTCGACGCCGGCAGCCAACCGTGCAGGAAGCTCAAGGCACGTCGTGATATTAGAAACAGCACAGTTCAAAGAGATCTGATCGATGAAGCACGCGCCCGGGTCGGGTTTAGCGCCGTCCTAGTTCAGAGTCTTGTTTGTGCAACCTGTCCCTGAACTGTTGGCCTCGAGTGACCTTGACCCCTTGCACGACGCACCTTGGCCATGGAGAACGGGCCAGCAGTAGACCTAGGAGCAGGCCGGATCAACGGCAAGCTATTTCAGGTGGAGGCGTTCCCCAGCTTTCTAGGGTCCAAGTCACGGCCTGTTGGCCAGCCGAGCTTCGTCCCTCCTCCCAGCATCAACACCCTCACTCACCGCCCGCCATCCTCGTCACCCTCTTTGACTGCCACAGCTCAAAGGAATGCATCCGTGCTGGGCAAGCGGTGGCGGGGCGAGATTCTCGAAGCATCACAGCAAACCCTCGGCCTGACGCCGCAGCACAGCACGTCGGAAGGGCGCCGAGCCATCAACAGCCCGTCTGCGCCGTGTCCTGGCCTCCTCGCGCTCAAGACGATAGCCCGGCTCTACAAAGGCCATGGCTCACGCCTGATTTGCTCGACGAACCCCGTGTCAATACGGAAGGGGGCTGTTCGTCCACCTCGCCGACCCGTCTCGAAGGTCGTCCCGACAAGAGGTCCTTCTCCGTGCCGGCACGTGCTGCTCGTCTGTCCACAAGGGCGTACCCACATTGCCGTGGAGTGCAAGTGACGGATATGATAATGCGCGTCTCCGAGGCGGACCTCGAGACTCTTGGGGCGGCTCCGGCGCATGGTCCAGGGGCTCAGGACGCTGCCACTGCCAGCAAGGACGGCGTTGAGGGCTGCACTGGCGACTCCCTGTACGCTGTCGCACTCCTCACTCCAAGTCCAGCTTCGTAATATTCAAGACCACCAACTTGTTCCACCTCTGCTTCCGCGAAGGACTGCCGCCAGAGGAGTGTCGTAGACATCTGGACGAACAGGTCTGGAAGAGCCTCGGAATGATGGCTGCAGGACTGGCCGTGGCGCCACTATGTTTATGCTCGGAGGTTTGAACCTGCGACTATAGAAGGTCAATTTAAAGATTTTCCTCGCAGATACATGCTTGTGATTACCGCGTGGGAGTGAGTTGCGCCGCGGTATGTGAACCGCCAACTCGAAGGAGACGTCGCAGCAAACTCAAGCAATCAGGCGTCTAGGGATATCAATTGTTTAGGTACTCGGAGGGAATAGTTGACGACTTATAGCGGCATGGTGCTTTCATGCCTCTTCGTCCTGTCATCGGCGGCACGGTCGAGTTTTGCGGTGGGTGTGTTGGAGCCGGCACCGTCAGTTTGATATTAGAGACTTGCTGAGCCGATACACTGCCACAACAGAAGCCAGTGCATCTTGCTCCGCGTACAGGCATGATAAAGCAATCCACTTCTATTTCTTCCCACAGCCAGTTGAGTCAGAGTCCACGCATTGCGTCCACTCGCTTCCGCGCCATGCCAGCGGACGGACAGCGCACAAGTACGGCTTGCTCCATGCATGAAGAGGGTGTCTGTTTGATTTGAGGCGTACGCAGAATTGCATGTACGTTGAGATGGGCGCCGGGTGCAATGACACGATCTCATATAAAGGGAGGAGATGGTGCCTGACGACGAGAATGTTGAAAGCACGGAGTACGAGACTCGATACATCATTACCGGTGTATAACCCAACGATGCTGTCCCCTCGTCAGTGACGGCCCCTCCATGACACACAGGCATCTATCGTATTCTCTTGATGGGCCAATCTCACGTCAAGCGACTTACAACCACGTCCACGCCCAACACGTCGCACACGCATGCCGTGTAACACCCTACAAGCACACCCCTCCCCTTCCATGCCGTCCCTCCCCTGATCCAACGCGCAGCTCACGAACCAACACACATCCCGTTTCGGCAACCCAGCGCGCCGTCCCGTCCCCGGACCCGGCGTCTCCACGGCGGAGCCACCCCGATCCTCCTGCCCATGCAGCAGGGCAGCCCCCGCGAGGCGCCACAGGAGCACCCAACAGGCGCAGCCAGAGATGGAGAAACGACACGGCCGCTCCCGAGCCGAGCGCGGCGGGTTCCATCCGCCTGCATGCACGCATCCGCGCGGGGCCACGGGCGAGGGGACGGGGGGAGCAAGATAGGGAGGGGGTGGGACCGGGCCGCGCTCGAACTGGGCGTGTGCGAGGTGCAGGTATCCGGGAGCGAGCCTATTTCGACGACTGGGCAGGCCGAGCGGACGGACGGGACGGATGGCAGGAGATGGCATGGCATGGCATGGCATGGGACGCTGCTGGGATGGAGGCCGGGCCCGAGGGGGCTTCGGGTTGGGCGTGTCTCGGCCTGGGTGGTACGACGCCGCCGGGGTGAAAAGGGGGAGGGCGCATCGACATTCTGATGGGAAAGGCAGAAGCGCGCGCGCGCACCGTGCATGATCCAACAAGGGGCGCTCACCGAGACGGCATCCGTCCAGGCCAGCGGCCCAGATGACGCCGACCCAGATGACGCCGGCCCAGATGACGCCGGCCCAGATCGACACGGCGGTACTCGTAGAGCGACGACCACGACGACCACGACCACGACGACCACGACGTCCATCGACGCGCCCGCGAGGCGACGTCGCACGCTCCTCGCCTGGCACGACGGCCGTCGGGACGGCGTGCCGAGCTGACTGCTGCGCGCGCACAGACAGCGGCGCCCCAATCGGGACGGCGTGCATCGGAGCGTCGTCCCGGCGCGGCGGCTGATTCGAGACGGACGCGACAGGAGTGAGGCGGCAGAGGCAGACGGAGACGGGCCACCCGCGCAGGGTTGCAGCGCGCGCGGCGCAGAGAGCCCCAGCCCAGGCGGCTGCCGCCAGCGGGCGCGTCCAGGGCGCGCAGGGCCCTGCAGCCAGCCACGGGCCAGCGCCTCTGCTCGCTTTGGACGCCATCGACGGCTGCCGGGGCGGTCAATCAATCGATCTGGCAGGCTGGCAGTGCCGTGGTCGACGGGTCACGCCATCGAGCGCGTGCACTGTAGGCCCTCGACACCACCGCCGCCGCCGCCGCCACCACCACCACCCACAACCACAAACACCACCACCAACACCACCACCACACCACCACCAGCCCGCCACCACAACCACCGCCACCACCACCGCCGCGTGCGCGCAGCGCCAAAAAGGAACACACAGACCCGAGCGCCCCGGTCGCCGCAGCCCTCCCCCGGGGTGGAGCGCCAGCCACCAGAATCCTCCCGCCGTCAGGCTGCGGCCCATGTAACCCTCCCAGGCGCCACGTCCCCCGCCGGCCGCCGCTAGCGCCCAGCCCATATCGCCGGCCGCCTCGGTTGAGACACCATCCATCCATCCGCGCGAGGCGCATCGCCGGCGGCGTCGAGGGCGTCGAGGGCGCCGTGGGTGGCCGCCTCCTCGGTGTACGGCCGTGTTTCCTTTTGCCGCACCGTGCGTCTGTCTGGGCCCGGCGGGTGTTGGCCGGGAGCAGGACGGACGGGGTGTGCTCGGCCGCAGAGAAGTGGTTGATGCCGACGACCACCGTCGCCGTCGTCGTGGCCGCGCGCGTGTCCCGTCGAGCAGCCGCGAGAGGGCATACGTCTGGAGCCGCCGTGCGCAGGCATCCATCCACGCAGTCTTCACCCACGCCCCGAGCTGTCACTGCCAAATTCAAATTCATCCGGCTGCTGCCGACTCAACGTTCCCAGACGCCGCGGGCGAGAGCACCGGCAGAACAGGTCCGTTCCCGAGTGGTGTCGTGCAGCACACATGCAACGTGTCGTTCGTCCCCTCGACTCAACAAAAACGTGTAGACCAAAACAAATAAAAAATCTACAAGCATTGCACAAGTACAGTGGTCCCCGAGCCTAAAGAGTATCGGACCAGACGCAACGCCAACCCCTTCCCTCCCCTATCCCGTGGAAAAAGGGGGCCCGTCGTTGCCCGTATCCCAAACCCGGCCCGGCGCAATTAATCAGATCCCCGTGTCCCCCCCGGTCCGTCCGTGGTATCGAAACCGACCCCAATCTTCTCTTACTCGTAGTCCAGACAAACGAACAAAGTACCATGCACCCTCCCCTCGCCAATGCGCGGCCCCGGTTGCCGCCCATCTCCCCTCGAAAAAAGTCGACCGAGTGCTCCCGGTGCGAGGGGGCCTTCAACCAGTTTCCAATACGCCGAATGCCCCCCGTATCCCAATCCTGTCGGTGCCTGGTTCGCCGTAGCCCGCCAAACTTCGGTGTTGCTTGTGATCAAAAAATACTTGCGTTAGGTGGTGTTTGCGTGTCGTCGTCTGCGCGGTGCTGTTGACCCCGTGGCTCCCCCCCCCCTTTTCTCCTTTCTCCTTTACGTCTCCTTGCCGACCGAGGAACCGTCGTCGTCGACGTCGCCGCCTCGGTCTCCCGCAGCCGCGCCGTCGCCGCCGGCGTTCTCGTTGTTCTTGTTCTCGCAGCCCTTGACCAGGCGATGTCTCTGCGAGGCTGTTAGTGGCTGGCTGCGCCCACGCGCGGGGGAACGGCCAGTGACTGACCTTGAGGGCGTCCTTGCGCGAGAAGCTCTTGCTGCAGTAGTTGCAAGGGAAGGGCTTGACAGCCAGGTGGATCCGCTTATGGCGTTTCAGGTCATGGTTCCGGCTAAACGACTGCGTACATTGGTCGCACTTGAACGGCCGCTCCGACTGCTGCTGGGGTTGGCTGTGGTGGCCGTAGATGAGCGGGTGGCCGCCGTATGCCTGCTGCATTCCCATGCCCGGGATCACCGCCATCTGGGAGCCGGGCTGGTGGATGTTGGACATGACGGGTCCGTTCATCGCCTGGGGCATGTGCTGGTAGGCGCCGTACGGCCGGTAGGACCCCGGCGGCGGGCCCATGCTCGGGTGCGGAGGCTGGCTCGAGATGGAGCCCATGCGAGATCCCGGGCCGGTGCTCGTCGGCGAGTGCTGTGAGTGAGGCGCGTACGAGGGGAAGCTGGACTGCTGGGGCTGGCTCGAGACGGCGTAGTAGCTCGGGTTGCTCGAGGCTCTCGAGTGCGAGTAGGGGTCGACGGGAGCCGGCGCCGTCGACGGCGGTGGAGCCTGCGTAGAGTTATGGCCCGTCAGCATGGCGCCGCCGTGTGTGCCCTGGCCCGGCGACATGCCGTGGTGGCCGTCCTGGCCACCGCCGCCGCCGCCGCCGCCGCCGGGGATGGGGGTGCTGAAGGTCTGGTGCACGCTCTCGTACGGTGGCGCCGGCAGTCCCTCTCCCCCCGTGGCGGGAGACTGGGAGCTTCGCGGGTTGCCATAGCCCATGTTGGGCTGCTGCTGGTGGCCGTACATAGAGGTGCGCCCGCCGTAGGGAGACTGGCCCAACGGCTGCTGGGCGTGGGCCGCGGAGCTTACATGATAAGACGAGCTGCCGGGCGTGGGCCACCCGCCGTGGACCTGGCCGCCGCTGTATGTGTACTGGAGGTTGGTGTGAGCCTGCGAGCCCTGCGAGCTGGCCGTGTTGACGCTCGACAGGCTGGGGCTGAGGCCGTCGCCGGCTCCTGGAGACGAGGTCAGAGACCCGGAAGACACGAAGGCAAACGGAGATGAAGAGCGGGGGACGTGGTTGGTGAGGAGAGCCATACTGGGAACTTCCGAGGCGTTGGGGGGAGGCAGGGAGAAGGCAGGCAAGGAGCCCGCGGCGGCCCGGCGCGACGAGAAGCTCGAGTTCTCCATTGCGCCAAATCGGGAGGCTGAACCTGGTTCGACCGCTAGCAGAGGACCCTTTTCCGTCCTGGCCGTTGATGGCAGAGCCACGAGCCTTTCGACCTGGGCGTCGGTTCAAGTCGTGTCTGTCGGCGGCGCTGCGTCGACGGGTCGACGAGATGCGTGGCGAAGCAGCGGCAGAGGGGGTGATGGAGGTGGACGAGGAGAACGGGTTGGTCCAATGCTGTGTAGCACTGGCTAGGATGGCCTGCCGAGCAGTCGGGGTGCGAGCGAGGTAGCAGGGCGAGGACCTCGTTGTGGTGGTGGGAGAGAGCACGAGGTAGACGAGGCGGGTCGTGGTGAGGGTGGTTAATAAGTTCCGGCCGGGCTGCGTCGTCGCGCGCCACGCTCTATTCGTCTAGTCCCTCGTGCAGCGGCGAGCAGAGCAGCGAGGTGCAGAGCAGAGCAGAGCAATTCCGGAGCAGGCGAAAAATGCCCCGTGCAGGCGACTTCGTCGATGCTGTTCACGCAGGGAGGGTGTGTCTCCGCCGGCGTCGTCTGGCTGTTGGCGAAAGGGCGACGCGGCAGCAGCTCCAGGGGCAGGAGAGAGGATGAAGAGAGAAATTCCAGCCGTTCGCGGTCGGCTGCGAAGAGCAGGAAAGAGGCTTGCAGGTCCCTCAGGCCGTGGCTGCTGGCTGACGGGAGTGTCGAATGGGTACGGAATATGTATGGGTATGTCTGGGTGCCTTTCCGGGAACGGCGTCTGGAGGGGCTTGCTGTTCGACGTGCGTCCTCGTAGGGAGCAGGGCCGGCAAAGATGGAATGGACGGTCTCTGCTCTGAGTCTTCTCTGCTCTGGTCTCTGGCAGGCAGCCTCAGTCGAAATAAAGACGAGCGGGACCAAAGCTTGTCTCTCTTAATATACACCTTTTCTCCGGTTCGCCGCCACTGCGCAAGGCGTCTTGCGCCGCCGAGTTCCAGGCAGTCAGGCGAGGATCGATGCGCGGCAAGATTGGTGCCGCCTGGACTCCGGTCGTCAAGGTCCAAAGCTTAATGGCTCAGGAGCCCACTTGCGCAGAGCACGAGCAAGTGAAGCGAGGCGCGCGCACCACCACCTCCTGCGTAGCTGTGCTGGCTGAACGTGAAGATGCTGCAATAGGCACAGCGCCGTGTGTCTGCCTATCAGGTGCGGGTGGTCGTCGCCCGTCGCCCGTCGCCCGTCGCCGTCGCCGGAAGTCAGCGGAAGCGCAGGCAGGAGGTCAGTCGGTAATAAGGTTCGTCGGACGCCTCTCGACCTCTACTCGGCAGAGCTTCGAGTGCTGCGGTCGACGGTGTCGTTCACGGATGGCGTGTGAGCGCGTCTGTCTCTCTATCTCTGCGCCCCCGACCAACAGAGAGCAACGCGCAATGTATATATCTCTCCCCGTCACCCGGGGTCCTTGTCTCTCTCCCGTCGGGGGTACGCTCTACGGAGGTGGCCCACACGCAACTTGGCACCGCAGTCGAGCTGCTCTCTCGTGCCGGGGGTGCGTCCTTTGAGCTAGCGTCTTGGATGGGGCAGAGCATGGCATGGCATGCTGCGACGGGATCTCTAGTGCTCGTAGTCCGTACTCCGTACATGCTCGTAGTCCGCAACGGACTGCTCGTACGGGGACCCAGCAGCCATCCATGACAGCCCGCCCAAACTACAAGCCACTAGCTCGGAAGGGCTGAAGAGGACCCAGCGATGGCGACTCGACCGGCCAGGGGTGGGCTGCCCCAGGCCTGGACCTGGACCTGGGACGAGGCAAGCCAGCCGGGCCTGTCTGCTGGGATTCGGATGGGATGGGATGGTCGGGGATTGGATTGGATTGGGGAGGGGGGCATGGGGGCCTGCCAGAGGCCAAGCAGCTGTGCTGCAGGCACAAGACACACTCTCTCTCCTCTCCTCTCGCCTCCCCCCTCAAAGCGCAGAACGCACTCTGACGGATGGAGCTCTCGACGGGTCCGGGGGGTGTGGGAGAACGCAGAGGGGGTAGCCATGGGTGGATGAATGGATGGATGGGTGCCCACTCCAGCCCCGGGCGTGTGGGCTCTGTGGAGTGCCTTGATGGGATGGAATCAGCCACCGAATGGACAGGCCAGCAGCGACCTCCCGAATCATTGACAGACGCACGGCCAGAGGGTGCGAGCTCGCGCATCTGCTGCCTGAGATTCATCGATGCGCCGACGGTGGAGAGGAATGTTGCGCGATGTCCCCCCTTCCCGCGGCAGCCCCATGCTTGTCATGCGACACCGGAAGAGAAGGAAGAAGCCTGCCCTGCCCTTTGATGGTGCTCGTGCGAAGCACTTGTTCGTACGAGTCCAATCGTCCGTGGCAGGGGTGGCCGGATGAAGCAGGCCTGACACGGATGCCCGTGTGCTCGTATGTGCGTGTAAGTTCCAGGTCTGAACGAACCGGGACGCAGCTCAGGTGGCTCGCCCGTCCGTCGCCCCCTGTCTGGCCTCTCGTTCTCGTCCCTCTGTCGGCCATCTCGCGACAAGGAAGAGACGAGAAAATCACATTGGGTTGATCCCGTATAACTGTGAATCACCTCCAGAGGACGGGGGTGCTCGACGGACCGCAGGCCGCTGCGACACGAAAAGCAAGCCAGCAGATCTGCGCCTGACGAGGGTGCGGGTGGCAGAGGCGCATGCCCTCAGTGGCGCACCCGGAGCCTTACCACACACGCCTCCAACCCAGAACGTCTTGCGGATCGAGTCTAGGCCGCATGGCTGGGAGAAATCGGCCACGCCGCCGTCCAGGAGACGAGAGGATCGAGGAGCTCGCGATCGCTGGGCAGGCCAGCCCGGAGCGAATGGCGAGTGAGGGCAGAGAGAGTCGGCCGTGAAATCTTCGGAGACACGCCTGCAAGAGCCCGCGCCAGTCAAATATCCGAAGTCAACGTCAGAGATGACTTCGACAGGGGGGGATGCGGTGCGTGTAGCCGCGCATCTCACTTCGGCTCCGCTCCTGTGGTCGTTCAACTTCAACACTGGCCAGCCCGGGTATGCAGCTTATTAGACATATTCCTGTCCTTCACAAGGAGCTTGGGGTTGCCTCACTGCGGTATTCTGGAGCGCGGGGGAGCACGTATGAAATGGAAGATGAGAGACAGACGCAGGGTCGTCCCGACTTTTCCCTTCCTGGCTCTCGGCAGGCTTCGCAGTTCAGTCCCAAGGGGACATGACCAAATCACATTGTCATTCCGGGCGACGAGGCTGTTTTGATTCAGGACCGGGCTGCCCATTGTCCCCGAGGTGTTCGTTGATTCTCAAGGAGGAAATGCACCGCCTGGCCGCGGGAGAGGTCGATTCCACATTGTCAACAAGAACTTCGTCGACGCCGTGTCTCGGGCCCAGTGGCACTATCGTATGAACCCATCTGTACCCCTAGACTGAGGTCAACGACGACAAGCGGTGCAGACAGGATGAACCTAGTCCGTAGCCCACTGCAAGGCCCACTGGCGTTGCCGAACGCCTGGTCTGTGTAAGAATCGGTCGTACGGTCTGTACGCATCAACGCGGCCTCGCCGTCGCTTTCAACGTGCTAGGCAGCGCATTCGTCGTGCGCCATTCCCCAGACGAGATCGCAGAGCCGCCCTCCTGTTACGGCACGTCCTCCCGAATCACAGGTTCGACGGTTGCCAATATTGCTGTAACCCGTCAACCGGAGGCCAGCCTTCTTTTGGGCCGCAAGGGAGAGGCTCACCCATCAGCGCGATCCCTGCCGTTGCGGCGTTGCTCCATCCTGCACTACCGCGTCCCCCAGACAGACCCATGCCAGGTCCTCCGTCGCCAAAAGCCATCCTGTTACCGCTGGCGCCTGTGATGACCCCGTGGGCGTTTTCCGAGCAGATGCCCCAGCGCCATCAGCCGCCGCCATTCACGGATAAGCTCAGCCATGCCGACCCAACACTTGGGAACATGGAGCGAGGCGTTTATAGACTCAGCCGCATGGCTCATCTGGCTGGGCTGTCGCCATCAAGTCCCGTGGTTCGGTTTGCAGCCCGCCGTTCGAGTCGCGGCGGCTATTATGCTGCAATTGATAGCGAAACTTCCGACTGGAATGTCATTGCAAGAAAAGGGGGGGCGTGCGGCGCACATTCTGCGTCCTTTCTCACTCTTTCGCTATGCTCACGTCCTCCTCGGCTGAGCGCAAGATAACTGTCCTCCCCAACAGCTTCAACACCCTTGATTCGATCTGGCTAGGAGGGTCAGCTCTGTTCCCAAATGTGCCCAATGGGATCGGGGTGAGATGATCTGCTTCTGGGGGAACCCTGGCTCGCAGAGAAGCACGTCCCCATGCTTCAATACCTGCCGACCCCCTGTTGAGTTATTGTGCCACTTAAACTGCGTCTGGATAGCGCAGCATTGTTCATACGGCCTTCCCGAATTCTGTGTTGTAATGAAGAGGGCCTGATCGGGGCCTCCGTCTCAGCGTTCTGAGGATTGGAGAAGCAAGCTCGCGATGTACTCGCAGTGCCAACAGGCGAGCTAGCAAGTTTGGCCACGCAAGCACCAGCGAGACAATTGATAAACCGACAGAGCACTCGTGGCTCAAAGTGGGTGCCCTCCGACAGGCGACCCGCTGCCCAGGACCACACCCACCTCGCTCGTTCGTCGACCCTGGACCGTTATTGAGTATTATTAGCTTTGTTCGCCGCTGGGCTGAGTTTTCTGAAGGCGTGAGGTGTTGATCCCCGGAGAATGCACAAGGGCCAGAGGCTAATGTCCAGGGAGCTCTTTGAGATGAACGAGCGAAAGGCTGCGAAAAGCCTCCTGCTATTAGTACGAAGCCCTTGCAATGGCTCTGCTAGAACATGACTTGAACCATGCGGGCACCACGCGGGATCGTCCACGCCGCCCGTTCGAAAATGGAGGGATCGAGGTGTGGCTTTTCTTTTCATGTTTCGCTTCCGCTGATTCGGAAAGGGCTGGAAAGCCGTTTAGTCGGTCCTCATGGCTTGCGATGACCTGTCACTCTGTACCCATTGTTGGCCTCCGACACCTCAGGCACGATGGTGCCCGTCCCGACATGACAGGTCTCAGAGTCTGCGTGCTTCATTCCCTGTGGACCCGACTCGCCTTTTTAGTTCGAATGAACACTGCTGCCCACCAGCACAACGCGAAGATGTCCTCAACGGCGTAACGCTGTTGCCCACCTGCCCGCCTGTCACTGAAGGATGCAAAGTACATCATGGGAGTTCCACGAAGAGTCTCGATCGCCATGTGCCCATGGCCCTACTTGCTTTGTTGGTCTCGAGTCCCGATCTGATGAGGAATTACTCCGTAGGGTCAGTGTAGCTCAAATGCCTGCCGGAGCCGCGATTCAGCTGTCCAATGGACACGACAGGGATGGCAAGGACGATGTTTTGGAAATGGCTCACAAACATTGTCTCCTCTGTTAGCACATGCAGTCGCCATTCGGTCAAGTGCTAATGAAAAACGTCGGTGGTGGTGTGTGGTGCATTGCAGGCGCTGCGGGGGTCCCAGATATCGGATTGGCGCTGGAGGTGGAGGGGTGTGCCGTTGAACAAGAATCCCCCCAAGCAGCTCAGGACCGCCGGCTACCCGAAATGATTCTAATTGTACGGAGTGGTGAATAGATTTTGGAGAGTGTGCCAGCAAGCCCCGTTGCTCATTCAGCCGTCCTTCCGGCCTCAGGGGGACGACGGATCCACGAAGGAGAAACCCTGGGAAAGGCAGGATCGGCGGATATGAGATCAAGGAGAGGAGCCGGCCGCGCAAAATGTGCCGCGTCAAACTCAACAGCGTGCGTTTGATGTTGGCGAGTGCTCATAGGCACTGGCCCGCATACCTGAAGGTTGCTCCCCATAATTACACCCAGGGCCTTGCCCGTCTCAGAACTCGTGGCCATCCTCGCAGGCACCGTGGCATTGGCCGGAGCAGAAGCACGGAGTCGTGCTCAAGTACTCGTGCTGTACTCGTATGTTGTTGATTGCCGGCATGCATGAGGTCCCTCCCCCACAATCGGCGAGGTATCGACGCCAAGTCGTCCTTGGCTCTGTAACAGCCACCACGGCGTGTGTTTGGCGTCCCCTCCTGGCTCGTACTCGGACTAGTATTGCTCTCTCGGTTGCACTGCACACCATCCCATATCAAGCAAGGACGACGCGACGACGCCGACATGACAAGCGCCGGTAGCGTGACCATGCGACGGTGGCTGCGCGCCCAGCACGGTATGTTCCGCGCTGCGGCTGTCGAGCGACGCCGACGCCTCTGCCTCATCCGCCTCACCCGTGGCAGCTAATCAAAAAGAGGCTTAACTGTGGAGAGAGTATCCTTTCCAACGGCGCGGGGAACAGTTGACAGTCCCGGACAATGCTAGACGAGGGTGCCTTGAATGATGAGCGAGCGGGTTCGTGTCGGTGTGCCGAGTCGGTACCGCCCTCGTTGGGCTTGCCACCTGGCAGTGAGCTCTCAGCTACGGAGTGCGTTCTGGCAGATATTATAGCGCCAGCCTCTGGGAGTCCAGGTCATTCATTGAAGGCACAGGGATGGGGTGCGAATGGAGAGCGTTGCGGGGCCATCACCCCGTCCATTGTCAAATCGGCTGACGAATGATTGACGCCAGTTTCGTCTTATCACCTCTTCCAAAATCAGATGTATTCCGGCACAATCATGGCTGGAGCCTCGCCGACTAGTGAGGTTCTGGGCCGTAGACCGCGTGGCTGCTTTCCGTTGATGGCGTCAATTGCGGCGCCGGCACTGGCTAGAGTACGATCCTTTGATGAACGGCCATAGATCGCGTCAACTTACGGGACTGCGCACGGCGATCTCTCAAGAGCGGCCACGGCAGACGGTTGCAGTGGCGCAAACTCAAACCCTTTAGTATGGCTGCATGATGTCGAGTTGGGAGTCGACCAACCAAGACAGGTACTTGGATGGCAACGAACTTTGCCTCATCTTAAGCTGTGGTGCTTTAGCCAATGGTCATTTGCTCGGAACCGACGACCGTGTCCGGAGTACGAGTATCCTTCGCAGCGTCGACACGGACGGTTTGATTGTCATGGCTCGCTGCCAGGTGAGCGCCCATACGTGTGAGTCGAGTGACATCCAGTAGCCCACCAACCGTCAGCCCCATGCACGGACAGTGAGGCTTCGGAATCCTACCGCCACCGCCAGAAAGCCAAGGCCAAGAGGGGATGGGACTGCGTCCCTTGTATCTGGGTCTGGGGTTTGGCGTTTTTGGGAAGCAGCCACAACGATCGCCCGTTGCCCGCGTGCTGGGGTGCTGCCAAAAGGCTGGGCGACAGCCGTGCTGGGGGCCCCTGGGCGGCAGTTTCTGGCGCTCCTGCAGCGCCGCAGGCCGTCATTGTACTCGTACAGAAAGTGTAGTGAGCACGAAGTACTTCGTACATGGCTCTTGACGAAGACTGTGTAGGAAGTGCCGACTGGCTTCAGTCAGTTGCGGTCTTGTGTTGCAGATCAAGATCAAGATCACAGCACCAACAGGGAGCAACCAACGCGTGGCCAATCTCAGTCACGCCGCTTCCTCAGCGAGTGCGGGCTTTCAGCACGGCGAGCTTAGGAACCAGCATGCAAGATACAAGTAATGCTCCGTGGCACAACGTAAGCGCATCCTCGTAGCGACGCGCGTTTGGGCCCGTCGACCGGGATGTGGGATGCTTTGGTGACTCGGTCCCGCCAATGTCGTGGTTCATGTTCGCAGGCAGGAGCGTTCGCTGTGCACGAGAAGGGGCCAGGAGCACCAAGAGGATGCGGCGACAGCCAACCAACGAGGTCGACAACAGATGTCGTCGCGCAGAAATTCCACCATCTGGCCTCTTGGGTTGTTGCTTGTTGGTGATGGTGGTTGCGATTCGCGGAGTCGAAGACGGGCGGTGAGACCCTGAGAGGGAAGGTCGCACGGCAAACCCCAGTGGGCGAGCTGAGGCAGGTGCGGATGCAGGCAGCATCGTCAATCTACCTCGAGCAAGTGACTTCGATGCTGCCAAGACCAGCGACGGTTATGCCTTCCCGTGCAAACAATGCCAAGGCCAGGGCTGGCAGGCACGAGCACGTACTCTGTACTTCGTTCGTACTCGTACTTCATACGAGAGGAGGTCCCCTCAAACATCAACCACACTATTCGTGGTACTCCGAGCTCCGGACCTAGGCATCCGCTCCATCTCGCTGGCCTCACAGACGACATGTCATGTGTCTGCATTGGGTGCATTGAGTGCCTCACTTGGGTTCGGCCATTCGTCTATCCGGTCCGTACTTCGTACCTGTGCTACGCTACGTCTCCCAGATGTCTTGACCGTTCGGCCGGCTACACAAGAGTCTCACGAGATCCCAGGTGAAGCCCGCGTTGCACGTCGGAAGCGAAATGCCCCGGGCGTGTCCCAGAAGGGCCATCGGCCATTTGTCTCCATGCGGCCATCTTACGAAGTAGGCTATCCTCTGTCCGAGATTGGAAGTCACTAACGTGACAAGGCCGCTCTTCCGACGTATCTTTTAGCCAGCGAAAGCTACGACTCCACCATGAGCGCTGGGTGCTCTGCGGTATATTTTCAAGGTTCAATCTTTGGCTGCGTGTCGAGGTCGGAGCCGTCTAGAACCACTCAGCCGCCGGACGAGCCTGACCCAACCAGGTATGGCCATGTCCTCGCGGCGTCAAGCGTCAAGCGTCAAGCGTCAAGACGGGCGGTACTTTGGACTCCGTACGAGCACTCGTACAAGGTACTGCGTAGTCCCAGGCAACTGGGACGGTTTGAGTCAATCCTATTCGGCAACCTCAGCGCCGCGGCGCCTCTTGCGGGGCCTCCTCATCAAAGACCGCGGCTGAATGCGAACTCTGCGCTATCCGCGACTAGTTAGGCTACGAGACATACACACTGATCACGACGAGGTACGAGTACTCGTGCTCCGTACCCAGCTGCAACCTGACCTTGCTGGTCAAAGCCTAGCCTTGTCCTACGGGCGGCTGGCCTCAACGCTTCAACACCGCGACTTTGTTGCACGAAATGGAGCCGTGGTGGGCTTGTCGCACAGCCATCCTGGATGCAGCTGGAAAAGTCAACGCTGGCGCCGCTCATTGGAGTCGGCCAGGCCAACATGCCGCTGCGATTCCGTTCCCTCGGGACCAACAATGTCAGTCCAGCATCGTCGCCCCAGGCCCCTGTTGCCGCCAGCGCCAGCCCAGGGTAGCCTCCCCGGTTTCTGCGGCTGTTCGTCGCCCGCCCCTCCCTCATCCCCGTTGAGGTGGATTGGCAGGCCTGTATGATTGGCATGTCGTGCAACATCGGCGACGACGTTGGACGGGGACTGCACGTCCTCCACACGGGCTCTCCACCATCAAATCTCATCTCTTGTCAGCTCCTTGTCCCGGCCACACCTTAACCATGCCGACACTGCCGGGTCGTGTGGCCCTTGGCCGCGGGCGTTTACGAGCATGATGGAGTCCTTCGTGTCTTCGAGGACGTCTTCGGTCCGAACCATTGTACATAAGTCCTCACACTACCAAAGCCCGACAAGAGTCGGAGAAATTCGACGACCAGGCCCGCGTACTGGACCCGGTACAGTCGCCAGTTCTCTGGTGAAGCGGACGATAGGCCCCTCCTCGCACGTGGAGTGGCGTCTTGGCCCCTTGGTTTCGCAGGAGGAGCTCCTGGGGATGGGCGACAGATGAACAAGGGTTGGGGGTGTCGTTTGACCCGCTTTTGAAATCTCACCTCAACGATCAAGGACCCAGTGAGGGGGCCATGAGAGACTTACGAGTATGGACGAATACTCGTACAGTACTCGTACTCCGTATTCATGCCGCAACTCCTTGTTTTCGGTTCGATATCACTGGTTTGTTTGTTGGCACACGTGCAGGAACGGATTGCTCCGGAGGCACAGAGGCCGGTGTGGAAAGCAGCCGCGGATCAGTAGGCCGTGGCACGCCGCTCCCCAAATGATGATCCCCTTTCACTGCCGACGCGGAAGCCCATCACATTCGATCCTTGTGTCGATCTTCTAGTAGATGAAAATGCCCGTACAAAGTACAGACTACCTTCGTGCACGAACGCAAGGCAGTCTTGCCTTCGTACCTTCGGCCACAGACTCTGGACAAGAACAAGCTGCTCGTGGCATTCTGTAACCCAGAGTTCCTTGTCGACTAAGTCGAAGCCGACGGATCGGGCAGCCAGAGTACATGAAGCATTACGAGTATAGGAGAAGAGGCTCCGGAACACAGCAATCCCGTCCTCACGGGCAGGCAAGGGGAGAGAAGCTAATACTGTTCCACTACCCCTGGTTATGGCTTGCTTGATATTACTTCATGCATTGCCCGCCGTTTCGACGGACGTTATGGGCGAGAAGGGACGAACTACCAGCGTCATACGGGGCCAACTGGCATGGTAGAATCTGTCTCGTCGGTCATCACATCTCAGCCGCAGATGCCCCCGTCCATCAATTGGTGGTTGTGCTATTGGACCAGTGTCCGGTCTTGGATCAGGGCGAGATGCCACGCGAGAATGCCGACCCCTGCGGCCAAATCGCGTCCCCTGAGACAGACATTTGCCCTCTCCGACAATGGGGTGCGCCCAACTGGACGGCTTATTCGCGTGGTCGGAGAGCTCCCTACAACATGCGGCTGCCAGCAAACCCCCTGGTTGGATGCAGCATGTGTCAGAGCCGGCATGCAGACACAGGCCGCCCAGACAAGACCTCACTGCAGCAGAGCCCGTTGTCGCACGCTCGTTCCTGGAAGGGGGCATGTAAGTCTTGCGGAAGAAAACGTCGCAAATCGACCAGGGCAGACAGATGGTGTGTGCGTGTCAACTTGCGAGTCTCCCCCGTCGTGGACGTTGCTTTTGGCTCCCGGTGCCAGTCCCTCTCGAGAGCTGGCCCTTCCTTGCTTTTTCCTCTGCCACGGTCATCCAGGAACGTTCCGCGCCCGGCGCCGGCTGGTTGGTCCCTGCCGGGGCCTCGTGGCAGGGCTTCGTCGCCTCTCCCGGCTGACGGCTGCAGGCCGGACCAGCCGTTGCTGAAGGCGTTCTTTAGCGCTGCGCCGAGGCCAGCGTCTCCGCCGCATCGTCGCGGGCGCGCGGCGTGTGACGGGCGTCGCCAGCCCCAGCACCTGTCTGCTGTGGAAGAGATGGGGCGAAGGTAGCCGAGTGGGCGACGGGGAGGGCTCTGGCAGAGGGCGGAATAGGAGAGTCTAGACTCGCCTTCGTGGACGCTCGGGAGACGGATGTCATGCCCGTTGAAGGTACAAGCGGGTTGACTGCCGGTGGTGGCGTAGGGAGTTTGGAGTCGTGTGGTGCCGTGGTGTCGCGTGATGGCTGTCGTGGTGTCGTGCGGTGGCTGTCGCCGCGTCCAGCACGACCACATCGCCCAGCAGGACCGCAATGTGCTAGCTTCCCGAGGATTGCCGACTCCTGCTTTCCGAAATGTCGAGCGCAAAGCCAGAGACATCGCCTTCGCCGTCGGCTCTCGCCAAAACGCCTTCTGCGGTTTCTCGGCATCGACCGGCGGCGGCCTTGGCAGAAGGCGATGCCCGGTTGGGACTCGTCACGGGCTTGTGCCCAGGCAGCAAACAACAAACCACGCATCCTTGGCGATAAAGACAAAGAGCTGAAACGGACACAAGGGGCCCGGATAGCAAGGTCTGTGAATGGATTTTTCATACGTACAGGGTACCTTCTTACATCAAGTAGCATCAGGTGCCATCCGTTCATCAATCTCGACAGACCAGCTAGGCACAACCCGCCGCCAGCCGGGCATCATCCACCTCAACTGGAACCAATAGCTAACGAGTACTCCAACTTTGCAGGGCCATGGCACGAATTTGAACACGCAACATCCTCCTTGGCACTTTGTCCTCTCTCGCTACAGCTTCGACGCCGGTCTGGGGGATCCCACCTGCGTGATCTCGTCATACAGCAACCTGCCAAGGCCGTCAGCATGTACATCCTCGTCGTCGTTTTTCATACATAAACAAACAGGGGGGGAGGCAAGGCGGCGGGTAAAAGCACTCACGTCGTCAGGAAGTCGGCGTAGTCCTCGCCCGTGACCTGGCCGGCAAAGTACTGCGCGGCCAGGTGGAACTTGTTGCCCTTGGGCGCCTTAGCCGAGAGGCCGTCGGCGCACTCCTTGAGGAGCTTGAGGGCGTAGGCCTTGTCGACCCTCTTGCCCTCGGAGGTGGACACGCCGTGCTTGACCCATTGCCAGAGCTGGCTGCGGGAGACTTCGGCGGTAGCAGCGTCCTCCCTATTGTGTGAGTTAGCAAAGAGCCCTTGGTTCTTTTACCCTCCAATAGAGGACTCAGTCGGCTGGGCTGGCTCACATGAGGTAGTTGATGGGCACGCAGCCGACGCCGCGGATCCAGGCCTCCATGTAGCCCAGGCCAATGTTGATGTTTTTCTTGATGCCGTCCTCGGTGATGCCGCCGGGGACGTTCATGTTGAGCAGGTCGTTCTGGCCGATCTTGACGTCCTCGCGGCGGACGAAGAGCTGGTTGGGGGTGGGCATGTGCTTGTTGAAGACGTCGTTGGCGATGGCGGTGAGGGCCGGGTGGGCGACCCAGGTGCCGTCGTGGCCGGCGCGGACCTCGCGCAGCTTGTCGGCGCGGACGTTTTCCATGGCCTTGTCGTTGGCCTGCTTGTCGTCCTTGATGGGGATCTGGGCGGCCATGCCGCCCATGGCGTGGACGCCGCGCTTGTGGCACGTCTGGATGAGCAGCTTGACGTAGGCGTCCATGAAGGGCACCGTCATGGTGACGCAGGAGCGGTCGGGCAGGACGAAGTTGGGGTTCTGGCGGAACTTCTTGATGGTGCTGAAGATGTAGTCCCAGCGGCCGCAGTTGAGGCCGGAGCTGTGGTCGCGCAGCTCGTAGATGATCTCGTCCATCTCGAAGGCGGCGAGGATGGTCTCGATGAGGACGGTGCCGCGGATGGTGCCGCGCGGCATGCCGATGAAGTCCTGGGCCAGGTTGAAGACGTCGTTCCACAGGCGGGCCTCGAGGTGGCTCTCCATCTTGGGCAGGTAGAAGTAGGGGCCGAAGCCGCGGCGCTGCGTCTCGAAGGCGTTGTGGAAGAAGTAGAGGCCGAAGTCGAAGAGGCTGCCCGAGATGGGCTCGCCGTCGACGACGAGGTGCTTCTCCTCGAGGTGCCAGCCGCGGGGGCGCACGATGAGCGTCGGCAGCTTGCGGTCGGTGCGCAGCTTGTACTCCTTGGTGCCCTGCTTGAAGTCGACCTGGCGGCGGTTGGCGTCGTAGAGGTTGACCTGGCCGTTGATCATGTTCTCCCAAGTAGGGGCGCTGGAGTCTGCACCGTCGTCAGCGTCGTGTCGAGTTCGATGTGCACACGGCAGCCGATTCCGTCACGGATAGCCTCGTCTCTGGTGCCGCCGTTCCCTCGCCGAGACGGCATATCGGGGCGCTCGTGCATCACACTCCGCAAGGGATACGAGACTCACCCTCAAAGTCGGCCATGTACGTGTACACGTCCGCGTTCAGCGCGTTGACCACCATCTTGCGGTCCGTCGGCCCCGTGATCTCGACGCGGCGGTCGACGAGCCCCGGGGCGGGCGCGGCGCCCTTCCAGGTGGGATTCTCGCGGATGTGGCGCGTCTCCGGGAGGAAGTCGGGCAGCACGCCGCGGTCGAGCTCGGCCTGGCGCAGCTTGCGGCGCTCGAGCAGGCCCTTGCGGGTGGCGTTGAAGGAGCGGTGCAGCAGAGCGAGGAAGGCGAGGGCCTGCGGCGTGAGGATCTTGCGGTGGGCATCGTCGACCTTGCCGAGGACGGTGACGCCCTGGAGGATGGTCTCGGTGGTGGCCATGGCGGTGGATGCGGTGGTGCGCGAGCGGGAGAGGCGAAGGGTGAAGCGGAGGGTGTTCAAGGAGATGGGAAAGATCGATCTTCCGGGAGGACGAGAGATGAAATGCCCTGGCGTGAGCCGGTGGCGGGTTCGGCGTCGCGGACGATGGGGTCGTTGCCGGGCTCTGAGGCTTTCACGTGTCAACGAACGCTGGGGGCATATCCGAGCGAGCCTCGTCGCGCCTATGACGTACCTCTTGTCCGGCTCGCTCGCTGCGGCGTCTGGTTTCCAATCCGAGCAGCAGCAGCAATTGCAAGGGCTCGACGGGCCGTTTCTGGGTTATCTCGCAAGCGCAGCGACGGTGTGTGTGGTGTAGAAAGAGGAGGGCTTCGCGGTCGTGGGCGGGAGTCGGGGGCGTCCAGGTGCCAATTACACGGGCATGACGCACGCGGTGCCGGCTAACGAGATCTGCTCTTGTACCTCGCCTCAACCACTGGGAGTCTCACAGCTGTGCTCGATCCCGAGCCGCCGCCGGCTGTGCTCTAGCCTGCGACATTCCCTCCGTTCTTCGGCACCCATCGGTCTTGCTCGGGTGGACGGAGGCAGGGCTGGTGGTGGTTGGAGGTGGCCGTGGTGGAGGGGCGCATGTGCCTCTGGAGCTACCGGCCATCCCTGCAGGGGCGTCATCGGGCGCGGGGTAGGGCCTGGAGCTCTGGAGCTGTCAGCGGCGTCGGCGCAGCCTGCAGGAGGCGACGGGACGCTGCCGAGGGTCCTCCGACCTTTGCACGTACGCAAGCCGTTCGATGCCTTCACCGTCGGGGAATGGCAGCTCAACCAGTTCATCATCAGCGCCGGCCAAGAGCAGTGGCAGTCATGCTGTCGCCGTCGTCGGTGCGCCATCGCTCATCCTCCGATGGCCGGCCGCGTCCCATCCATCTCACCCGTCCATGACGCATGCCTTCACCCGTCGCCACTGGCACTCTCGGCTCTGGAACCGCACCACAGAGGCAGCGGAGACGCCCTTTGGCCCCTCCCCCGAAACCCAAAAAAAGCTCCCCACGACCGACCGAGAAGCCGAGGCTGCCAGCGGGCCACGCCCCCACCTCCACCTCCGGGACGTGCCCGGGACTTTCCGGGGCCTTCGGCATCGTCAGTCCAACGACGAAGTCGCGGTGCGCTTGTTGCTCATGCGGATGCTACCTCCTGGTTCTCATGCGGCGGTTGGCATTCCTCACCTTGCCTGGGCATCAGGATTGCACCAAAGCATTGCTTGGCACGGCAGCCATGCCAGGTCATGAGATGTGACATATCTACGGATACATACGGTGTGTCCGCTGGCACCTACCTCTCACCAGGGCACCCATCGATTCGTCTCGCCGCCAGCAGGTTTGCCGCCGTGGATGCCTCTGCCGCGAGGGGAGGCATAGACGAAGCCGTAGGCTGCACCCGTCGCGAACCCGCGGCATGCACGGCGACCACGGAGACCGTGGCCTTGCTCGAAGTCGCTCGTAGCACCCGGGCATCAGCTGATTGGTCGTCTTGACTGTGGTGCAGCTGCAATGCTGTCTGCAGAGACCTACTTCGTGATAGGCAGTGCGTGGACGGTGAGGAATGCCATTGTGCCTGGTTATTTCTCGGGCCGCGAAATGCCGCCAGAGGATCCGGAAAGCAACGGCACTACGGTGTTCAGTCCAGACGCTGTTTCATCTCAGTCTCAGTCACCAGTCACCACGTCGACCACTCGTCTCAATGATTCATGTATCGGCCCATGTTCTTCGAAGCTTCGTTCGTTCCGACTGACAAAGAAGATACAGCCAAGCTCTGTGGGAGCCATGTCAGTGACCCTATTAGTAATTACAAACGCCCAGCTGGCATCGTGCCGTCAACTCCACGCCCTCAACCTTCAGCAAGATTAACCCAACACCCCGATGAATGGGTGAAGCAAACTCGGTCAGGCGACAATCGCCTCACCTATGCATCCAACCCTACTTCAACCTCTGTACAAGAAACAAAATGATTCTCCAGTCCCAGCCCAACCAACAGGGGCTGTGTCCGCCCAACCTCCGCTCCTGTTGCTGCTTCTCGGGGGCGTGTCCCTGCGCCATCTCCAACATGTTGCGCGGTATTTCGCCAGGGCGTTGGCCTTCTCTCGGAGGCAATGCCAGCCAGTTTAGCCACCGTGCAAAGCAAGAATCAGACAGAGGCGGCCACATTCCCGGCGAAAGGTGCCAAATACATGAGTCGACGGCCATGGTGAACACGGCGCCCCTTACGCGTTGAGGGTCTTGATCATCATCTTCCGCTTGATCTTGTCCGTCACGACAAGGCGGCGGCTGTCGAACACGACCTGCATCGTGTCGACGACTCTGTGGAAGCTGCTCGCGGCGCCGCGTTCCTGGGTGAAGCGCACAATGCTCAATGGCTGCCTCTTCCCATGCTCGATGACCGTCATGACCTCGGCAGCAAACTCCACTTCCTTGAGGTTCAAGTCTGTAAACATTTGTTAGCCTTCCATAGGCGGCTCGGACAGTCCCCAGTCACTTACAGTTCTTAGCTGCGAGCCGTGCAAAGACAATGTTGCGCTGCTTGTCGACCTGGATACCCTTAACACCATAGCGGCGCCACTCTCGCAAGAGAATGGCAACCTCCTGTCGAGCTCGCTTGCGCGAAAGTGCCATGCAAATGTAGCTGGTGGCTGGCTTCACTCGGAACAGTCGCGTCAGCCAAGTCTGTTTGACTTCGATGTTCCGAATGCTGCCAGAGCCCGCGTCCCGCAGACCAGACTGTCGCTTCTCATCGTGCGTCTGCTCAGCAACTTGTCGGCTCTCCTGCGTGTGGTCGGGGCCTGGTCCTCTCATCAGCTTGTGTTTCGACGGATTGGCCGTGTTCGGCGGCTGATCATCCGACGTACCTTCAACACTCATCTTGGAATCCCTGGCTCTGTTGCTCTTCCAGAACGGGAAGCTAAACACGCTCTTCCTTCCAGCATCAGTGGCCGGGTCCAGGTCAGCCTGCTCGGCTTGCTTGGGAGCAGCCGAGGTGCTGACTCCCTGCGGCTTTGCCATGTTCGATTCAGGCTCCGCCTTTGACGACCGTTTGAACCACGACATCTTCTTCTTCTTTGTGGGACCGTTTGGGTCCTGGGATGATGGTTCAGCCGCATGATCATCATACTCCTCCGCATTGTATGCGAGTTGCCGATGCAGCTTGCGTCCAAAATCCTCCGTCAAAGCCTTCTTCTTTCGCACGTTCAGGGGCTTCGGCACCTTCACAGGGCTGGCCGCTCCAGGAGAGTGAACAACACGAATCGTATTCTCGACTTTGCTCGGGTATTCCACGCTGCGGTTCCGCTCGTTTGTCTTCGTGGGGTTGCGGTGGGGTGGCGCCGAGACGACGCGGTTCCCATCAGTGGCTTCGGCAGGGTGAACGCCCGAATTCTCGTGGATCGACGGAAGCGTTGAGAGCTTCCGGGCAGGCTGGCTGTACACCGGCGCAGACGTGACACGGCGGTCACCCTGTCTCGACAGCAAGACGGGCACGGCCACTCGGGTCGCTTCCTCTGCCAGCGTGTCGGCGTTGTCATCATGCTCGTCAGATGAGATTGGCTGAGAGTCGACTCCGTACGAGGTTGTGGCGAGGCAGTTTTTCGAGGCATTGACGGGAGGGAGCGGGGGCAATGGTCGAGTCTGCCACGAGGAGCTCGAGATATCGGTCGCCGGAGTGGTGACTGTGGGGCTATCGATGGTCAGAGAGAGCGGCGTCGATTCACGACCCTTCTTCTCTCCGTCCGTCCAAGATCCGCCCACAGAGTCATCCTCGATCAGTGTGCTCTTGAACGCCTCATCGCAATCCTTGGCGCAGTCGCTGCTGAAGTGGCGCAACTCTTCGTTAAATATCATTGAAACACCCGCCTTGGTTGCAACGCGAATAACGGGAGCTCCCTTGGCCTTAGGGTAAGTACCATTGGGCAGCTTCGGCATCTCCGGGGTTGGAGAGCGAGGGCGAGCAGTTCCGACTTGGTAGCTGGGTCCATCGCCGTTGGCGGATGCTGATGCAGCGCGGCGGGTTGTGGCTTTCTGCGTTGCACCCGCAGAGCTCGATCGCTTTCGAATGTGAGAGAAGTTGACCCCTCGTTTATGCCGCAGGCCTGGGGCTGCAGCGTGAGCTGCGGCCTGCCTGTTGCTACGAAGAGATGCCAGCGAACCTCTCGACTGCTGTCTGACAGTGATGGATGTTTTCGCAGAATTTGCCCGTCCACGCCGACCGTTGGAGCCGCTGCGAGCTCTCGTCGCTTGTGGAGCGTTCGCGCTGGTCTGAACATCGCGGTGGATGACAATCTTGGCGTGGCTGACTTCAGAGTCGCAACGCTGGAGCATGCGGCTACCTCTGTACGGGTCGTAGCTCCTGTCCGTCTCTGCTTCGGTGTCGGCAGCGTTAGAGATGACCGTGAAGCGAGAGACAGACCGGCCATGGCCGTTGGCTCGAGGTTGCGCAAACTGGCACGTCGACACGCGCTTCTTCCAGATTGCGGGCTTCAGATGGTGATAGTCGCTCATGGAGTGAGCCAACTCGGGCTTGAAGTCCTCCAGTTGCTTATTCCGATAGTTGTAAAGCAACCAGTAGAAGGCCTTCTGGTCATTGGGTCTGGGTTGGTTAGTGTCGGATACGATGTAAAGGGCTTCGGAGCTACCCACTCGTCACAAGACAGTTTCAACGCCAGGTCTTGCTCGCTGAACATGTGCCACATGGAGCGCAGCTGTCGAAGCAGCTGCGGGTCGATCTCTTGACGAGGCACAGGGCTGTACTGGAACCCTTTGCGCGTGTCTGGAAGCTGTCCACTGAGGTCGCCAAAGTCATCGAGGTAGCTATATTTCTGGACCAGTGGGTGGCGCCAAATCTCCTTCAAGGTGATTCGACGGTCAGGGTTAACCTGAAGCATGCGTCGGATGAGATCTTCAGCCTCGGGGCTGAGGAACCGTGGCATCTCGTAATGGCCCTTCTTGGTTTTGGCCATCATGACACGCAGGTCGGGGTCATCGAAGGGAAGCGTGGCGGACAACATCGCATACAAAATGACCCCCAAGCTCCAGATATCCGCACGGTCTCCACGGTACTGTCTATTCTTGAGGAGCTCCGGGGCTGCATAGTGCGGGCTGCCGCAAGCAGTGGCGAGGTGGTGGGTGTCCGTCTGATGAAGAGCTGCCATGCCGAAGTCGGCAATCTTGATCTGAAGGTCTGCAGTGATCAAGATATTCTCGGGCTTGAGGTCGCGATGGCACACGTTGAAAGAGTGGCAGTAGGCGATGGCACTGATCATTTGCCGGAAGAAGAAGATGGCCACCTCCTCCGACAATCGGCCCTTGCTGTTGATGAAGGTAAAAAGATCGCCTTGGTCAATGTACTCAAGAATCAGGTAGCTATCTCAACGTCAGCACGCATTCAGCGCGCGGAGCAGGTCAGATGAGAATCACATTTCCGAGCGATTCTCCCAGATGTCATAGAGCTTCATGATATTGGGGTGTTCAATAAGCTTGAGTATCGCCACCTCGCGCTCAATGGCCATGGGGACGCGCATCTCGCCATTGGCCTGCTCAGGGAGGCTGCTGTCCCACTTGCTCAGAGCGGCCAAGCTGCTATCTTGAACCAGATAGGCCATTCGCCGGTTGACGATCTTGACAGCTGCGAGTTGGTTGGTCACGCTGTGACGGCAGAGGCGGACGCGGGCAGAGGAGCCCTTGCCCAGAGTACGCCCAAGCTGCCACGGCCCAATGTGCGTCTTGTAGTTCTTCTTGCTGCGGCTGCTGGACGTCGACGCGTACGAAGCTTGGGAAAGTCGCTTCGCCTCGTCAATGGGCTGGGGCGGGTTCAGGACGGCAGAGACGTGCGCGTTGGTGGCGACGGCTTGAGCGTTCACGGCGGCAGCGCGCTGCTCAACTTTGGTTTGGTAGCCGGCATGGCGAGTGTGAGCGTGAGAGGCATCAGGCTGATCGCAACGAGGCTTGTTGGCCTGCTGCTCCAGGGGCGGGAAGGGGGAGTTCATGCGGTTCGTGGTCTCGGCGAGCGGAGAGCGGGCTTTGGCGCCCACAAGTTCCGCCATGGTGAGTCGACACGATTGTGATGAGATTAGCACATAATACTCGGAAGTGATGTGCAGACAAGATGATGCTGCAATGCGATGCGATGCAGCCGACTGGAACAACTGCGGAGCGGTGGTGAGCGAGCGCCTGCAGGACAGGACGAAAGAAATGAGGGTGCTGCTGTACTGGAGAGAAACAAGAGACGACTTCGAGGGACGCGACGCGAGACGAAGATACACGAGACGAGGAAGGATTTGTTTGGTTTGGATAGAACGAGGCAGACAAACAAGGCGCCGAGCTGGGCTGGGCAACGAGGTGGAAGAGTCGAGTGCACCGAGCGAGAGAGAGGAAAGAAGAGAGAAGGAGGATAGGACGAGAGAGAAGAGAGGTGTCAGGTGTGCGAGTGCAGCCCAGTCCCACGGGCGGGTTGGTGCGGGAGGAATGCAATGTTTACCTCGCCAGTGGCGGTGGTGTTTTTGCGCGGCTGGTAAGGGAGGTGGTGCGCTGGAACTGGAACTGGGCCAGGCGATTGGCATCTAACGGAGCCAGTAACCTGGAGCTACCGGCGAGCTAGGTAGGCGCCGTGCCTTCTGCGGGGGTGGGGAGGGAAATAAATGGCTGGGCAAATGGCAGAGGTGAACTGATATTGCCATCTCGACGCATTCCAGTTGCCGGGTACCCATCGCCCAGCTGGCAGGACCAGCCGCATCCCCGCCGGCGAGATAGAATGATTCACACGTGTGCACTGCTCCGGGCCGAAGGACACGAGCTGAAGATGAGGTCTCGTGTTGAATTAGACGCTTAGGCGGAAGCGGGTTCAATATTTGAACTTCGCGCCTACATGCACTTGGCTGCGGGGAGCGATCAGCGAGAACAGCGTCCTCGATCCTTCGTCGCGATTCCGATCCCTCGATACATGCAGGTTCTTGCCGATACCACTGAGCAGAGAAGCAGCCCAAGGGTCAGCCATTTGCTGGGGCCAGGGATCACCGCACCAGGGAGGGCATCTGTCGTCCGATGTGCCGAGGAACCGAGCTGCCATAGCGTCTCGAGAGGACGACACTCTCTGCAAATCAGTTCCTCTTCATGAAACTGGAATACGCCGTGATACTAGTCCGTGTAGCTCGAAAATAACAAACGGGCACCTTCTTCTGGCGGGTAAAGCGCATGGCACACCTCGACGCCGTCTGGAATTCAAGGGATGTCGTCAACATCCTTGGCGCTAGGGATGAGGCGATGACTAAGCTTTCGACGACGGAATCACCAGCCATCTGGATACTGGCTCTCGTTTCTGTTCCAGAGGATCACCCGGCAGGTCTCGTAAAATCGCCAATAGGCCGGATTTAGAAATGCTCTGAGACTGCGGCTTGCCAGTCTGACACTCAACCGGACTCGAAGATCAAGCTGGCATTTTTAAAAGTGGACAGCCCTGAGCCCTACCCTAGAGCAGTGCCTCGGAAAGGAACCCAGTGAGAACCATCAAACATGTACGGTGGCATTCGTTGTCTATGGCTTTGGCACCGGCCATGGTTTCATTGCTGATAATGACACGACTTGATTGATTCCTCAAGTTGGTGACGTGCGTGCTTCGGGGTGTCACGATGCAAGGCCGTAGTTCATGAGTTACTCCAGAGTTTACTGATGCCTCGCGGAGACGCGCACTCCTCGGCCCAAGAGAAAGAGAAAAGGAAAATTTCTGTTGAAATGGCCCAAGTGATTGTCTCCCATTGCATTAAAGGGACTATATAAATTACAGGGGAATTAATCGAGAGCGTAAAGCGAAACGGAAAGCATAAGCTATATGTAGCTCAATTAAGCTACCAGTCTCCATCAAATAAAATCAGCGTAATTGGTTTAGTGGTAAAATTCTCCGTTGCCATCCGCAACGTCGGGGAGCCCTGGGTTCGATTCCCAGATTACGCATTTCTTTTTGCGCTATCAAGCAATTTCTTTTTGGAACCCAGACCTTTGAAAAAACCCTGGGTCATATTTATTTCAGGCATCCATCGTGCATTAACCACCTCTGTGGTGTTGATTAGGTGGCTGTTTGGCTTGTGCTTGGTGGGGTCTCTGGAAACGCGTGAGCACGCGTCTCCAGAGGTTCGTTAATTGGCAGCCTCAACTTCGCACTTCCACAGCAACCACCCTAATCCAGGACCCCGCAGCAGCCCGCTTCACGCACAAGTGACGACGGGGACGCCGCGCTATGGCGCACGCTGTATCTCGCCGGCGGAGGCGCGCTGAATCCGAAGATGACGACGATAGCGACACTGCGCGCTCCTCGCAGGGCTCCGACACGCCCAAACGGCGGCGCCTGGACCTCGAATCCGACAGCGAACAAGCCACTGCTTCCCCCCGCGCCGATGCGAAAAAGCCGAACGGGACCGTCAATGGAGACGTGATGACCAATTTTCATCCAGGCGCCATTGTGCGCGTTAAAGTCGAGAACTTCGTCACGTACGAGAAGGCCGAGTTCTTCCCCGGTCCTCACCTGAACATGGTCATCGGGCCAAACGGCACTGGGAAGAGCTCACTGGTCTGCGCCATATGTCTTGGCCTCGGCTACAGCCCAAAGCACCTGGGACGAGCGGGCTCGGTCAAGGAGTTCGTCAAGCACGGCAAGGACACGGCGACCATTGAGATCGAGCTGCAGAAGAAGCCCAGCGATCGGTCCAATTACGTCGTCCGAGTTCAGATCCGCCGCGAGCAGAATAGTCAAAAATGGTGGTTGAATGGGAAGGAAACAAACCACAAGACGATACAGGGGCTGATGCAGTCGCTCAAGATCCAGGTGGACAACCTCTGCCAGTTTCTGCCCCAGGATAGGGTGGTCGAGTTCGCTGGCTGCACCCCGATTGACCTCCTGCGCGAGACACTCCGTGCCGCGGCGCCGGAGAAGATGCTGCGATGGCAGAAGCAACTTCAAGAGCTCCACAAGGACAAGAAGGGCCTCGCCGAGGCGGTTCGCACCGATTCTGAGTCCCTGAAGAACCTCGAGAGCCGGCAGCAAGGCCTACAGGCAGACGTTGATAGGATCCGCGAACGAGAGGAAACCCAGGAGCGAATCAAGAATCTTCAGTCGGCCTTGGTCCTAGCCAAATACACCGAAGCCCGGACCAAGTACACCGAAGCTCGAGACCGAAAGAAGGAGGCCGAGAGGGCTCTGAGACGCCTCGAACAGGAAAGCGGGCCGTCGTTGGAGGCAGTCAACCAGAAGCAGGAATATGCCAGCCAGATCGACGCCGCGATGCCTGGAAAAGAAAAGGCCTTGAGAGACGCTGAGCGGGCGGCCCTTAGCATGGCGAACGATGTCGCAAAGGCAACAGACGAAGTTAAGGAGATGAACAGCAGATTGGATGCAGAGCGGAAGGGCTTCGAGGTCAAGAAGAAGGAGTTGGCAGCATCAAGGTCCAAGATCACCTCGTATCAGGCCGATCTCAAGAACCGGCCCGCGGACTTTAATGCTGCTGACTGGAACCAGAAGATTGTGAGCCGTCAGCACCCTCATTGACGCCATCACAGAACTGACCGGCTGGACCTATAGCGGGCGGAAGAGCACAACGTGCGGGAGCTGGAAGCGGAGCAGCGCCAGTTTTTGACTGACCAAGACGCACTCGCCAGGAAAGCCAAGATATTGAAGCGCGAAATAAGCACAATCCAGGCTGAAATCGAGTCCTTCGACACTCAGCAAGGCCAGCAGCTGAACTTTATGAAGAGGCACTTCCCGGAAGCCGCCACTGGCTGGGAATGGGTGCAGGAGAACCAGGGCGAGTTTGAGAAAGAAGTCTTTGGGCCGGCCATGATAAACTGCTCCGTCAAGGATGAGAAGTACTCGGACCAAGTACAAGCACTGCTCCAGCAGGACGACTTCTTGTGCTTTACTGCGCAGACCAAAGCCGACCACAAGAGGCTGACAGACCAGCTGTACCGAGTAATGAGCTTGTCCGTCGTCGTCCGAACATGTACACATTTCCGCGACTCCTACAAACCCCCCGTCGATCGCGCCGAAGCCGCTGCGCTCGGCCTTGATGGGTTTGCTGTGGATTATATCGATGGCCCTGCCCCAGTCCTGGCAATGCTCTGCTCCCAGAAACAAATCCACCAGTCTGGCATCGCTCTCCGTGACCACAACGATGCCCAGTATGAGCGGCTGGCCAGCAACGGCAAAGTCAATCAGTGGGCCGCCGGCAAGCACTCGTACACAGTTCGGCGCCGGAGAGAATATGGCCCCCAGGCAATGTCAACAACCACCAAGACCATTCAGCCGGGCAGGTTCTGGACGTCCCAACCGGTCGATTCCCAGGAGAAGGCGGAGCTCAGTCGCCGACTTGTTCAAAAGAAAGGCGAGTTCGAAGTCATGAAGGGCGAAAACCAGCAACTGCGGGAAAAAATCTCTTCCATTGAAGATAAAAAAGCAGAGATTGGCAAAAGGATTGTGAGTACACTGAGCTCTTCAGTGTTGGCTGGAAGGATATGCTGACGCGACCTCAGGATAACTTGAGGAGCGAGAAGAGTGCTCTGCAAAGGGAGTACCAGAAGTGGCAGTCTCTGCCGGAGAAGTTAGGCAAGGGGCCTTTCTCCTCGCGTGTTTTGGGCATTCCACTAACAGCCGGCAGAATCCGAGGAACGCCTCAAAGCATCGCATGAGCAAGCCATGCGCGATGTGAGAAAGGGCATGCTGGATTTACAATACGAGTGGGACAAGGCGGCTCTGAAGCGCGCCAAGCTCGTCATCAAGCACAAGAAATCAATTGACAGGATACGAGAGGCGCACCAAAACCACCTCCAAGCCCGGATCTGGCTTATTGAAGCGCGTTCAGACATCCAGGGCCTCAAGGACCGCAGTGCTGGCCTCATGGTGCGCCTTGATCAAGAGAAGCAGAACGTACAGACCGCCACCACCGAGGTCAACCTTGCCAAGGAGGCGGGCCGGCGACTGGGTGAGGAGGTCAAAGACATGCTCGCCGACGACGAGAGCAAGAGAGAGCTGTTCACGCAGCTGTGCGAAGGGAAGACCCCCCACGAGCTGGACATGGACATCTCCGCCGAGGAAGCCAAACTCGAGCTCATACACACCGCCAACCCAAACGTGATCCGCGAGTTCGAGCGACGTGCGCAAGAGATCAACCGCCTGAAGGGCAAGATGGAGAAATTCATCGAGAAGCTCGAGGGCCTCAACCGCCAGCTGGGCGATTTAATGGGCAAGTGGGAGCCCCAGCTGGACGAGCTGGTGTCCAAGATCAACGACGCGTTTGCGTACAACTTTGAGCAGATCAGCTGCGCGGGGGAAGTCCGCATCCACAAGGACGACGACTTCGACCTGTGGGCGCTGGACATTATGGTCAAGTTCCGGTAAGCACCCCGCCTCCCATTCCTCTGTGTCTCGGCTTAACGCGCCATCGCCAGCGAGAACGAGACCCTCCAGCAGCTCACGGCCCACCGCCAATCCGGCGGCGAGCGTGCTGTCTCGACCATCTTCTACCTCATGGCCCTGCAGTCCATGGCTCAGTCGCCCTTCCGCGTCGTCGACGAGATCAACCAGGGCATGGACCCCCGCAACGAGCGCATGGTCCACGAGCGCATGGTCGAGATTGCCTGCCGCGAGCACACCTCGCAGTACTTCCTCATCACGCCCAAGCTGCTCACCGGCTTGCGCTACGACCCCAAGATGCGCGTGCTGTGCATCGCCAGCGGCGAGCACATGCCCCGCGAGGGCAGGAAGCTCGACTTTGCGCGCTGCCTGGCGCTGCAGCGGAGGCTGATAGGGTTTGCGGCCTGAGGTGTGGCAGTCCGAGGACAATGATGAGGGATTGGTAGATACGGCGTCTGGGGGGCGGGAGGGCACTGGTTCGGAGTCACGATATTTACGGACAAATCCAGAGCCCACGGCCATATCCAGAGCCATGTATATTGCCTTGTATTCAATGGACAAGCGGATGAGGTTTGCAAACCAACAAAAAAGTTCAATTCATCAGCTTAAGCAACTCATCTCGTCATTCGACCAAGCCCTAGAGCGGCGGTCCTTACATGAAAAGCAGACAACGAATATTCCTCCTCACACCACATCAGGAAAAATAAAGACCCGCACTTGTCACCCCCGTCTGCACCTGCGGGCATTGCGTCGTGACAAGCTGGCGCCGCTGCCCCCAGCAACATCCATCTGACGAAAATGACGTCGCCGAGTTAAAACAGCAGGCAAAAAGGGAGGAGAACAAAGACAGAAACAAGGTGGTAGAACAAGATTTTAGACATTTAGGCGAGGGATGCTGGTCCGGCTCGCATCTAGAAGGCAAAACAAACCAGAGGGGAAGAAAAGCAGCACGCAGTTTCCCCAACTCCAACCCGCCCCGGTGTCAGGACAGCGTGATGAATGTAAAAAAAGAAAAAAACCTCACGGTCCCCTGAGCGACGAAAATGAAGTTGTGGTGGGGGTATATGGTGGTGTCATGAATGCCCGTAGCAAAACATCATTAACTCTGGTGCGTCTTGTCCGCCGCGCCGGCGTGCTGGTCGTCCGTGTCGAGTCGCTTCCTCCAGTCCACCAGACTCTCGCTCAGGCCGAGGCCGGCGGCACTGCCGTCGTCGTCCTTTTTGCTGGCGGCGGGTTGGTCAAAGTCAAAGTTGGTGCTGAGTCGGTAGTTCTTGTTGGTGGCTTCCCAGTGGCTGCGCAGCGTCTCCAGCTCGCTCGCGAGGTTGTCCAGCGCGGCGCTATTCCTATTATCAACGCCGTTGCCGTCGAACGCGTTCTCCGTTTCCGAGCTCTCGTTTCGGGTATGGCTCAAGCCGAGACCATTCGAGGCCGCAGAAACTGCCTCCGAGTTCAAGCTAGGCGCTTGACGGCTACGACGGCGATAGCTGTCGACCGAGTGCTCGACCTGGTCAAGCAGCAGCGCGACCTTTTGCTCTGCGTCGGTTGCGCGCTGCTCGAGAAGAGAATTCTCGGACTGGAGCTGTTCGAGGTCCTTGCGGTGCGAACCCAGACTCCGCGTAGCATCCTCACTGCTCTTTAACGCCTCGTCCCGTCGCCGGTTGCTCTCCGCCAGCTCCACCTTCAGGGTTTGGAGGCTCTTTTCTAGCTGGGCTCCTGAAACGTGCAGCTCGGTTTCGAGGTCCTCGATCCTCTGCTGAAGGGTGCTGCGTTCGCTTTCCCATCCAGCTGGGGCAACTGCCTTCTCGCCGCCTGCTTGCAGCCGGTTCTCGAGCTCCTCGATTTCGGACTTCAAGCGAACATTGTCCGTCTTGTAGCGGGAGAGCTGGTCCTTGAGCTGCTTGAGCATCTTCTCGGTTCCCTTGACGTAGTGCACGGCCGACTGATAATCGCTCTCGAGCTGTGAAAGCTTTTCACGGTACGCCATTTCCGATTCCTGTGCCTGAGCAGCGAACGCATTCTTGGTCTCCTCGTGAGCAGCGGTGGCGCCAGCAAGCTGAGATTCAAGGTCGCGCAAACGGTTCTGCTCGGGAGAGGTGGTGTGCGGGCTGGTGAGACCACGGGCTCGTACGGCACTTGTCGGACTGATGCCTCGCTCGCTGAGAATGTCCTTGAGGGCATTATGCTGGACCGTCATGGCGTTTGTCTCGAGCTGCTGGGCCGCCAACCGGTTCTTGACATCGGTATGCACGGCTTGCAAGCTCTGGACCTCCCTCAGCGACGACTGGAGCTGCTTTCTTATGGCCACCCCTTCCCGGCTCGACTGCTCTTGGTACTGCTCCAGTCCTGCAATCCGCTCCTCGGCGCTCCGGAGTTTGTCAGCGGCCGCATCGGCCTCCTGCTGATACTTCTTTACCAGTGCGTTGGAGGCATTGACCTGGTTCTGGAGCGCAGTACTGCGCTCAGAATCTGCTTTGCTAGCATCGGAGACCTCTCGAGTGGAGATCCTGTCGAGCCCAGTGAGGACAGCTTGCCGGTGTGCTCTCGCTTCGTTAGCGTGCTTCTCGGCCAGTTCTTCAGCGTCTCTGAGCCGTTGCGTGGAGGCGACGAGTTCCGTGGTGCGTGCCTCATGCTCGACCTTGAGTCTGTTGAACTTGGCCTCAATAGACTCTCTCTGGAGGCGCTCCTCTTCCAGTTTCTTCTCCAGGTGTTCTCTAGCGTCCTGAGATGCAAGCACAGCGCTCCGGAGAGACTCGAATGTTTCGTCGTGCTCCTTGGAGCTGCCCATGACGTCGTTGTACTTGGTAGCAATGTCCTCCTTTTCAATCTTGAGAAGCTCCAGCGCGGCGACAGCTGCCGCGCAAGAGACGGATTGCTCGCGAGCTTCGCGCTGTACGAGGTGCAACTCTGCCTTTAGTCGCTCCACCTCTGTCGATGTCTGCTGCTTGTAGGTCTCGAGGTCAGTCATGCGCTTTTGGGCTGCAGCCGTGGTATCGTCTGCGAGTCTTCGAGCCTTTCTCTCGGCTTCCAGCTGGGCTCTCAAGCCGTCTAGTTGCAGTTCAAGGTCCTTTTGAAGATGCAGGGCCGAGGCAAGCTTCTTACTCATCTCACCCGATCTGTCGCCGGACTCGTCTCGCTCCCCATCTAGCTGGGGAGTGCTGCTTGCGCTTCCGCCTACGTGAGCGGCCACCTTGGCTTTGGCGTAGACTGCTTCCTGGATGGCCGCATCACGCTGCTTCTCGGCCTCGGCGATCTGCTTCGCGGCAAGAACTGCTTGCTTGTCCACGGCACTCTGGACGTTGGCCAGCTCGGTTCGCATTGCTAGCAGAGCTTCGATGAGAGGGCGGTCTTCATCGTCGAAGGTCTCGGTGGCCTTGGCGTCAAAGGTTGGGCTCAAAGTCGCGGCGGAGACGTATCCTGACTTTCGGGCTAGCTCTAGTTCCGATGCGTACCACGCATTCCTATTCCGCGAAGAGTCTAGCTCCTTGAGGAGGGCAACAGTTTGCGAGTTGCGACCTGACGAGCGCCTAGAGAGAGGGTTACTCGCTTGACGGGTCGGGGGAGGCGGAGAAGATGGTCGGATGGCCCTCAACACGGGCTCCGTTGAGCTATCCACGGAGCCCTGAGACTGCCCATGGCGAACCTGCCTCATTCTGGTGGGCTCGGCGGCGGTGTGCTCTTGTTTGACCCTGACCGGCTCAGGGGCAGCGGATTCTTGCTTGGAGCTTGCTCTGGGCGGCTGCGTCGGTGTCCGTCTACCATTCACGGCGGGTGCATCGTTCTCGTTTACGATGTCGCGGCTGATAGGAGACTGGGTTGACCTGGCTTGAGGAGAGCCCGATGCAGCAGAGGCAGCACGATCCGCAGATGGGCCACGAGCTCTGCCCATGGTAGATGTGTCAATCGTAGGCTTTGCGGGCGTCGGCCCCTTTGGAGGAGGACCGGCGGGGCTCGCGGTTGCCGCGGCCCGGGGGAGCTCAGCGGTCCGAGGAAGCTTTGATGCCGGTGCTCCGGGGGCCCCTGAATTCGGTGGACCGTTGGACTCTGCACCCGGCGGCGGTGATTTGTACCCATTCGGAGGGCTGTTGGCAGCAACCGGTACGCCAATTGCTTTCCTAGGGTCGGCAGGCCCTAGCGACCCGTCTCGAGACTGCATTTGACGAGGGGTGTTTTGTCCTTCAGCGCTCGGCCGCCGTCCCTGCACCATCTTCTGCGCAGCCTGCTGAACGTCGTTGGGATATCGAATCTTAGTCGTATCCAGAACGTAGAGTATACCCAGATCGTTGATGGTGGCGGCGGCGGAGCTGGGCTCACCGCCGAGCACCACGATCGATTTGCCAACCGTCGTCATGCTGTGGCCAGACCGAGGGGAGGGCGAGGGACCCATGTTTTGAAACGTGTACCACCGTCGCGAAGATATCCTGAATGCAGCAAGGTCCCCCAGATCGCTGCCCTCCTCGGTGCGACCCCCGAAGACATACATGACATCGTCCACGAGCGCAGCAGCGTGTCCCTCGCGCGGCGCGGGAATGTAACCTATGCAATCAAGCTGTTCCCACAGGTTGATGGCTGGATCGTAGCACCAAACATCATTGAACCATTGGAAGCCATTAGTACCACCGAAACTACTATTGTCAGCATTGAATCTTGAATATGAACGAGAGAGGATTGCAAGAAGACTCACAGGTACATCTTGTCGTTGTATGTGATGACGGAATGGTTTGTTCGAGCGGCGGGAACCTTTGGGGATGTCTCGCCGTTTATGAGAATCTCCCACCGGTTGTTTGGCATCTGCAGTTGATTGAGGTCAAAGGCGGAGAGATCGTTCATGAAGAAGCCCTCGACTTGACCACCAAAGATGTAAATCTTGGAACCCAGGATGTTGAGAGAATGTCCGTAACGTCCAGACGGGCGGGGGCCAGCCGGAAGAGCACGAGACCAGTGTCGCGTTGCTATTAGATGACCCAGTCAGCAAAGCGCCCATGAAGAGACCCAGGAAGACTCAAACGCTTACAGGTATTTAGCAGATAAAGCGTCTCGTCCAGGACGTCCGAGTCCTCGATCTTGGTGTCGCCGCCGTAGACGATGAAGGCGTTTCCAACGAGTAAGCTGGAGTGGCCGACTCTAGGCCCAGGTCCTTCAGCGGTAGTCGCAAGCGGGTAGCAAGCCATGTTACCGCCCGCCTCAATCATCCAGAGATCGCCCTTGACAGTTGAGCTGTTTATCAAGCCCCCCATCATGTAGACGTCGCCTTCCTTTGATGACGTCGCATTCACTGCGGCGCCATATCGAGGGAACGGGCTCGGATGCGACGAGGTGTAGGTCAGCCGCCGTTGCGACCAGGGGTATAGCGAGGCATTGGGATTTGCTGGTTGCGGTCCGTTTCGAAGCTGCGATACGTTGATTAGGGACTGTCTTCGCTCCGAGGACAGCTGCTCTTGTCCGCAGCGCTTCTATCTGGGCAGCGGGACACTTACCGGCAGATCGCTCTGTTGAACCTGTGTGTTGTCGACGCTTCCTCCGCGGCGCGCGTGTCCCTTTACCTGGTCAGGGCTCCCGGTGACGCTACCATCGTTCTCGAGGGAGTTGAGGCTGCCAGTGGGCGTGGAGCGCTGGAGTGCGGCCTTTTCGTCGCGGGGGATGCGAGCAGCACCGGTGCTCTGGATGGACCCCTGGGAGCCAGAGTTGGCATCGCGACTCGCCAATGCGCGGTCCTGGCTCTTCTTGGACTTGAAGAGAAAGGCCATGGTCGGCTACGAGCCGCTCGGCGGCGGATGCTAGGCGGCGTCGCGCCGTCGAAGAGTCTTTCGTTTGGGCGACTGCGATGCTTTGCGGCAGGGTCGGTGTCGATTGGTGGAGGTGGCGGACGCGATGCGATCGCAGATCGATGCTGGGCGGGCTGTGTATTCGTCGTCGTCACCGACGGTGGTGAGGAGCGAGAGAGGGGAGCGCTTCCGCAGGCCAGGAGGTGCAGCTGCGGTGGCGGGCGCCTCAGTAATTCCAGCCGACTGGACGGGACGCAGCGAGACAACAAGCAAGGGCAAGGGGACCGGTGCTCGAGTCTGGAGATGGCTGGGTAAGCATCGGTGGCCCAGCCTGGGGATGAATGGATGCCTTGTTGGCTGTTG
>JALHCA010000281.1:0-52720 GCA_024340505.1 Tolypocladium nubicola
GGGGGGGGGAGGAGGAAGAGGAGACAGTGAGACCAGTTGGTTCCTTTCAGTCAGACCTTTTACCATGGTACATCATTTCGGCAAAGCGGTGGGACGGAAGCGTTGAAATAGACTCACAAATGATGGCACAAACCACCAGCCCCCAAGCGCCGGCTGGGTCGTGCCGTTGGTCGGCAGAGCGTAGCGAGTACGCGGGAAGCTGGCGCGAAGGGAGGTCACTGAGGAGGCATGTCGAGACGTGGCCACTGCAGGGTGGTAGAATGCACACAGAGAAACCAGGGCGTGGTAGGAAAAGACTGCGCGTCGCTTGAAGAGAACGGAGCGTGGACGAGGTGAGGAGAGAGGGAAGAGGAGAGGGGTGAGATTAGAAGCAGACAAGTGGTGTATGCCTGCCTGCTGAGAGTTGTCGAGGAAGAAATTGTGGCACGTGCAGCTGCCTAAGGTACATAGCCAAGTAGCGAGGTGTATGCGGACTACGGAGTCCTACGCTGCCGCAAAGTATCCGATTACAAACGTGATTCGAAGACCAGTTTATCAGTAAACGAGGGGAATCAGTGCTCATTTACGTTTGCCTACCAGTATATTCTTCTGAAGCGAGTTGCAGGTACTAATTGGCACAACCGCGACCGTTCGCGTCATTTACTATAATGAGTTGCTATATAAATGTACGAAGTAAGGCACATCGCCCAAACGGTAGCCTGAGTGCATCGACACTGCCTGAATATACAGGGTATGAGCACCCGGCGTCGTCGCCGAACCCCGCCATGGGTGGTTCCCTCCACGGACTAGCGCGGGGGTTCAGCGGTGGAGGCGACGCTCCCTACGGTGGTTCCAGGCTGGCTCGCATCGCATCTGCAGCTTCGTGTCATCCCAGCCTGAGCTGGCTTGTCTTCACTTCCAGCGAATGGTCGCATAACGCGTTCGTTTGTTCATTCAACCTTCTATCGCTACAGTCTCCTCTCAGCCGTCGCGGATCCTGCGCTCTCCAACAGCCATGGACTTCCTCAAGTCCGCCGTGGCCTCCGCCATGGCCCAGGGCCCTCCCTTTCCGTACTCCTTCGGCGACAAGGTCGACGTCGACGAGTCCATCTGGACTCTGTACAACGGAACCAAGCGAGCAAGTCGACCCCTTCGCGGCTGCCTCCACCTCCCAACCACTGACCATTTGGCTCTAGGAAGACGGCTCAAACTGCAGCATCTTCTCGTTCGACATACCCGCCAACAAGGGCCGACTGCCCCTCGCGAAGAACGCGCTCAAGAAATTGCGAACGATGCGCCACCCGGGCGTCATAAAAGTGCTGGATACCGTAGAGGTATGTTGCGTGACGAGGCACAATCGACGCGACGCTGATCGACGAGCCAGACCGATACCTACATATACATTGCCACCGAGCGAGTCGTTCCACTGAGGTGGCATGTTCGGAGGAAGAGCCTGACCCCAGAGACGATCAAATGGGGCTTGCATAATGTTGCAGTAGGGACACCTTCGACAAAGTCATCATGTCGACGGCTCGCTAATTGCTTCCAGCGAACGACCAAGTTCATTAACAGCGACGCGTCTTCGATACACGGCAGCATCAAGGTTGGGTCCGTTTATACATCCGAAAGCGGCGAGTGGAAGCTGGGCGGCTTCGAAGTTTTGAGCAGCGTAAAGGACGACGAGTCTGTACTCTATGTTAGTTTGTCGGACACCCCCGTGGACCGGCGTATACTGACAACCTTGCCCAGACATATGGCAGCTTGGTACCGGATTCAGGGCGATATGCGCCGCCCGAACTGGCACGGGGAGGCTGGGACATCATCAAAAAGAGCCCGCACTCGGCAGTCGACTCGTTCAACTTCGGAACATTGATCTTTGAGGTCTTTAACGGCGACTACAGTGGCTCTGACCAGGCTGGCCAGACCAAGAACGTGCCACCAACGATGCAATCGAGTTATAAGCGACTGTGCAACGCGAACCCCAAGGCTCGCATTGCCGTCGCCAACTTCCTCGACCAGGGCAGCCGGGCAGGGGCGTTCTTTGATAGCCCTTTGATAAAGTTGACAGAGGGGATTGACAATCTGGGCGTCAAGACTCCCGGTGAACGGGAGGCATTCTTGAAGTTAGTCGCTGGTCTACTCCCACTTTAGCCATTCACTAACAAGACACACAGCGACCTGGATCAGCTCAGCGACGACTTCCCCGAGGAGTTCTTCAAATTAAAGGTTCTACCTGAACTCATCAATTCCGTCGAATTCGGCGGTGGAGGACCCAAAGCGCTGGCCGTGGTCCTGAAAATAGCGGCCAAACTCTCCAACGAGGATTTCGATGCGAAAATCACCCCTTTTATCATCAGGGCGTTCGCCAACCCCGACAGAGCGATTCGAGTTTGCCTGTTGGATAGCCTTCCATTGATGATTGAGCGACTGCAGCAAAAAACGGTCAACGACAAGATCTTCCCGCAAATAGTGAGCAATCTCTCGCCATTGCCCGTGGCTTTCCCACTGACATCTGTTTAGGTCACTGGCTTTGTGGATATGCAACCAGTCGTTCGGGAGCAGACGCTGAAATCCGTTCTCGTCCTCATTTCCAAGCTTTCTGACCGCACCATTAACAATGAGCTCTTGAAGCACCTGGCAAAGACTGCAAACGACGAGCAGGCTGGAATCCGCACAAACACAACAATCTGCTTAGGCAAAATTGCCCGGTACCTCGGTACCTCATCGAGATCCAAGGTCCTGATAGCAGCATTCACTCGCTCTCTCAGAGATCCGTTTGTCCACGCAAGAAACGCCGCCCTTCTGGCCCTGGGAGCAACGGCTGAATATTTCTCGGACGATGATTCCGCTGGCCGGATCCTACCACTGATCTGCCCGCTGCTCATCGACAAGGAGAAGCTCGTGCGAGACCAAGCCAGCCGAACGATGGACGTGTATGTTCAAAAGGTTCGAAAAGCCGCCTCCGAGATGCCCGACACTGTCTTGCCACCACAGCAGGCAGCTGGAGAGGCTCAACCAGCACGAATGGGAACGCCTCACACCGGTGCATCATCTGGCTGGACAGGCTGGGCTATTTCATCCTTTACGAATAAGATCTCTGCTGCAGCAGGGGACATGCAAACCGCTAATGGCTCAGGCACCGCTGCCGTCAGACAGTCGCCTTTGCCGGGTCCAGAGCTTAAGAAGCAGGCAACTGCATCTGCCACATCGCTTCATCGACAGGTCATGAAATCACCACAGCCGAATGCATCTGGGACCTCGTCTCCCACCGCTAGTGTGGTGGCCAACGCCTTCTTCCCAGATGACGTGGAAGATGATGGAGGGGACTCGTGGGGCGACATGGGCGACATGGGCGACATGGGCGATGATGATGGAGTTGTTGATACACCATCTGCGACTACCACCGCCAAGGAACTCGTGCCGGCTGCAAGCACGACACCGTTTGGCGATGACGAGCCCGACTTTGCCAGCTGGTTAGCCGCGCAGGCACAGAAGAAGAAGCCCGGTGCCAAGAAGCCTTTGCCAAAGGGTCTTGCGAAATCCACCTCGGCGAAGAAGCCAGTCACAAAACCTGCGGCGAAACCCGTCGTCGCTAAGAAGATCGATATGAAACCGAAAGAGGTGGAAGAGGATGATGCGTGGGACGACGGGTGGTAGATAGCGCAGACGGACTGGCTGAATGACCGCGTAGCTGGTGGCGGGCCAGGCAAACGGAGTTGGCTAAATTATGAGCAATATGGGCAGGCGCTGGAGGTGAATCTTGGGATACTAGATGGTGCAAGAACTGAGCCTGATGGTGCTCAGACTTCAATAATCCTTTCCCGATACTGGGGACCTCTACTGGTACAAATGTCGATGCTACGTTATGTTAAGTTCCACATTGGCATCCTGCCACGATGATCCTTACTTAAAGTCGTCCTTCGACAAACAACTTGCTTACTCTGTTGTTGGTAACCGTGTCTGTTGGCTGCTGTTTGGCCAGACTGCACAACGCTTCCCAAGAAGCAGGGACAAACCGCACCCACAGGAGTGACAAGAGAGCCAGGCTACATCTAAAAATTGAATCTAAGGCTCATGAGTTCAACCGATGCTCTACAAACCAAAATGAAGAGAGTCCCTCTTGTTGAGGCTGGGCATCAATGGGCATCTATCTGCCCCTGAAGTCTGTTTGCAGCAACTGTCCCATGTCTCCAGCGATGCGACCATGAGCAGCCCGCAGTTGTCCAGTAATTATGTTTAAGTCAAGTAACAACGCAATGAGGGTAGTGGGGACAAGCGGGAGGGGAGGAGAGTACATAGCCGGGGAAGGCTGCTAGGCAACCGGCGAACAGGCCGGGCAGCAGTGAATCTACTCGGGCATCTACTCGGGCAGTGAATCTACTCGAGCAGTGAATTTACTAGAGCAGTGAATCTACTGGAGCAGTTAATCCAGCTGCCGCGGAAAATAAATATCCTGCCTCAGCGCAGATTTCTCCCTTTCTTTCTTCTTCCCTCCCATCTTCACCACCTCCGCCTTCGCATACACTTCCGCATCCTGCTCGCTTTCCCTCATCCAGTCGTCTGTCCCAACGGTGACGTTGAGGCTCAAGATGCCGGCCAAAGAGACATGCTTGGGCAATCAGGCCATGCTGGCCAAGATTGACAAGCTTCGCGAACTCAATGTCGGCTCCATGATCCCGCTTCCACAGGTATACCAGCCACCTCCCATGCAGCTTGCAGCATCTGACCTTTGGATAGCTTGTTGTGGTCGGCGATCAGTCATCTGGCAAAAGCTCCGTTCTGGAGAGCTTGACTGGTTTCTCATTCCCCCGTGCTGCCGGTCTCTGCACCCGATACGCGACCCAGATCACCTGCTGTCGTGACCGGATCAAGAGCGTTTCCATCTCGATCATTCCTCGCCCAGATGCCGACGAGGACCTCAAAGCGAAGCTCGTTGGATTCCATCGTCGCCTTGATGGTGAACTTGAGAACGACAAATTGGCCAAGATCTTCCACGAGGTTAGCGACTTCTTTTCTGGCTCGCTAGTTGCCGCTGACCTGCTATAGGCAAACGTCACCATGGGCATTCGAATGACAACTGACGAAGTGGGATCTGGTCTTGGGGCTTTCAGTCAAGATATCCTCAAGATCGAGGTCAACGGACCAGATGTGAGTACCTGGCCCTCCACTTTGTCTCACAGAGCTAATGGGTGGATAGCAATACCACCTCACAGTCATCGATGTTCCCGGAATCTTTCGCGTCGCTACTCCCGGTGGGTATTCGATTCGCCATTGCGTACAAAGGACTTTCTGACAAGCTCGATAGGTCCCACGACCGAGACAGACATCACCCTAGTTGAGAACATGGTAAAATCGTACATGAGCAACAGCCGCACGATGTCAGATGCCCCTCACCTTTCCTACGGAGCACTAACCGGCTAACCGTGCAATAGAATCCTTGCAGTGATGCCTTGCAATGTCGATATTGCCACGCAAGAGATCCTGAAGCTCGCTGAATTCGCCGACCCAGACGGCGTTCGAACAATGGGTGTCTTGACCAAGCCAGATTTGGCCACCGAGACTGCCACAAGGGCGGCCATTCTGGATCTCGTCCATGGGAAGAGAAGCAATCTCAAGCTCGGATACTACATCGTCAAGAACCGCAGTGCGGATGACAACGAGTCGACTCTCGCCCAGCGCGCCGCTGCCGAGACGGCCTTCTTCATCGCCCCGCCGTGGACGACCATCAGTGATCGGTGTGGCATTACATCTTTGAAGGCGCGGCTTCGTTCACTTCTCATGAAGATCTCCAAACAAGAGTTTCCGCACGTGAAATCAGAGATCGAACAACGCTTGCGCCGTTGCAGAGTGGACCTTGACGCCATGGGACCTGCTCGAGCGGACCAGAGTGCTCAGAGACTCTACCTGGTCAAGCTGGCGGGGAGGTTCCAGGCGGTCACTCAAGCGGCGTTGAATGGATATTATGCAGGAGAACAAATCTTCAAGGCGGACCCGGACTTGAAGCTGATTACGAAAATCATCATGTTGAACGAGGTATTCTCGAATGTCTTCTGGCGCCGAAGCCATCTCCAGGATTTTGGCCAGCCATCTGACGACGAGGACGCTTGGATTGAGAACAAGTCCCTTGATGTCCCATTTTAAGTGCCACTCACAGAATATCGAGAACTGGACGATATAATTCGGACGGATGACTACAATTGTCCAGCGCCTTCATCCGATCCGATCATGGACCATATTCGCAGCGTTTTCGAGTCCAGCCGTGGTCCTGAGCTCGGAACGGTCAGTTCAATCTGCTTTTATCACCTTTGCTTGCTTGCTAATAAAATCTTTCAGTTTGGCGGAGCGATTCTCTCGACGGTTTTCGAGCAGCAATCCGGGAAGTGGGAGCGTCTTGCGCTCTCTCATGTCAGCGAAGCGATCGCCCTGGTGCATGATTTTATCTTCCGACTTCTTGTCAAGCTCTGTCCAGAGAAGCAGGTCCGCGATCAACTGTGGGACGTCCTCCTCCTGGAAGAGCTGAGCAAGAGGTATCGAGAAGCGATGAACCACACTCGTTTTCTGCTTTCCATCGAGCGCGGTGGGAAGCCCAGCACGTTGAACCATTACTTCAACGCAAATCTGCAAAAGAAGCGTGCTGAGCGCCTGTCGAAGCCACTGAAGAGAGAGGCCCTAAAGTTCTCTGGATACGAAGGAGAATATGTCTCGGTCGCGGCAATTGACAAGTGTGCCGTTGACAAGGATAACACACAGCAGGTGTGTGAGGACATCCTTGATACCCTCGTCAGCTACTACAAGGTTGCCCGGAAGCGTTTTGTGGATGTCATATGCCAGCAGGTGGTTTCATACTTCCTCCTCGACGGCGAAGCGAGCCCCCTGAAGGCTTTTGGCCCCGACCTGGTCTTGGGCCTCGATCCTGAGCAGTTGGAAATGATCGCGGGCGAGGACGATGAGTCCAAGCAGCAAAGGCAGACTATGGAGCGGGAGATCCGGAGCCTGGAGGCAGCCCTGAAGCTTCTTCGAGCTTGATATCGGTCAGGCTGCCAGTGTCAGGGGGAAGGAAGGGGCGTGCAGATTGTCAGAGTTTGAGTTGGACGACAGAACTGAAAACACAAAAAGTAGAGGAACAACCAGGGGATCCGACAGTTGAGAAGCAAAAGAGACGTCTGAGCCCTTGAGAGAAGATGTTCTCTCAAGTTCATGAGCTTTTCATAGCGGCAGAATGCGAAACCTGGGTTCTCCCCCCACATTTTAGAGATGCCGTTGTTGTTTCTCGCTGTCTATTGTCTTGGCTTACACGATATGGAAGACCTGACTGGGCAGGAATAGCCTCTACGACTTGCACGACGTCCGTTGCACTCGACATTTGGCTGTTCTTTCTCCCTCAACAAAACCTGTCTCCAGGGCGTGAACAACTTGTCGGAGCCGAGGCCGCGACGAGGGCACCATTTGGCTGCCACGAAAACAAGATGCCTCAAGGAAGGGCTATCCTCTGACCGCACGATCGATCTGACCTACGATTAAACATTCCCGGGGGCTCTTGGATGGATTGGATTGATCGGAACCGTCTGATCTTGGCCTCGGCGAGCCACGGCAGCTCGATGCGTTTGACTAAGCTATTATCTATCGAGACAGTCGGCCTAGCAGCTTGAACAACGGCTACTTCGACAGATAGCTCGGCGGCTTATCTTTCAATATAAGTAAAGCAAATAGAATGGATTGTTGAACGAAGGAAGGGCGGCACAAGCCCCTATTGAAAGGGGCTTTGTCTAATTGTCTGCCCCCGCCGCCGTCTCTGCCTCGGGATATGTATTAGTCCCTGGCATACTATTTGCGAAGCTCGTCGCTAGAGGGGCCATTATAAACACCCTCCGACTTTCGTCTCAAGTCGCCGCCGTGTGGGGGGGGCTCATCGCCGACGTCTGGCCTCTTGCGGCTCTTTGGCAGTACCATAGCCTTCAGCTTCGCACACTTGCTTCCGTTCGGCGCTGCAGCAGCTGTCAGTCCTTGAACAGGCGATAGTATTGGAACGGTGCGGAGGCTTATACCGTTGTCGGCGCGAACTGTCATTCCGGTCTCGGGAAGTGATCGTGATCCATGTAGATGCGACGTGTGGATTAGCGCCAAAGCAAAGAGAGCGGCGCATTGGGCCTCTGGCAAGAGGTTGTCTCGGATTTGCTGCAATACGCCGGTTGGCAATGTGTTAAGATTGACTCCTGCGGTGATGGGGTCTCTGTCAACGTCCATTGGCTCGTCCATAGGCTCGTCGATAGGCTCGTCCATAGACTCGTCCATTGGCTCGTCCACATGTGCCAGCTCTTCATCGATGTCCATCTGCTCAATCGCCTCCCTCTGGTTCTGAACGAATTCACCAGAGGAGCTCTCTATATCGACAGCAAAGTAGGCATAGATCCTCGAATTGCGTGCATCTTGGGTTACGTTCGCACCGTTAGGATTGGCCTGGTAGTCAACATAGCGCCTGTAAGGGCTTCCGGCATTCCTGAGATTCGAAAATATTAGTATCCTTTACGGAGGTTAATGGACAGGCCGCTCATCTTATACTAACCGAACGATGACAACATGGCCACTGCCGTCGGGGCGACGGTACGCGGCACCCATAACACGCGGCGCACCAACCGCTGGATATGCAGTACTCTCCGGCACGCCACGAAAATTGGCAAGCGGGCCTCCTCCAGTGGCCTGACCGACCCCGGAGTATGTCCATACACGAAAGCGGACACCAAGCCTTTGGAGTGCATTAACCATGACATCAACCCGGAGACCATGCCTGCCTGGCCGAGGCACTTCAACGCCAGTACGGTTCGAAATGTCTTGAACTGTCGTGCCGAGGAGGTGGGCAGATGTAACAAAGAAACAGTCGGCCCGCACAGGTGTCTTCGTTAGCCAACTGGCGAGGACATCGAGCGATTGGAGTTGCATGTCATCTCGTCGATGGATAGACTCTGTCTTTCCGCCGCCATCCACGATTTCTAGATGGGAATCAGCGTCCAGGACTCAGGAATGAAGGAGTTGTATCCCTGGCACTCTGGGACATACTGATGTTGCTGCTCGTAGCGGCGTTGTCCAGACCAGAAACGGTGTCCGAGTAAGCCTCAACCGCAGCATTATTGCCGGTCGAGGCACGAATGGCAGCGGAACTAGCCTGCTGAAGGCTCAGCAGTGTGCTGAAAAGCACAGACAGAGAGGAGGCTCTCATAGTTCCTAATGGTGAAGTTGTTGATGGAAGAAATAACGGGTGAGTAGTCCAGTAATCGACTGCGGGTTGAAAAGCTTGGAGAGCAGCGAGTTCAGATTGATGAGAGCAGAGGGCCATATATATACAACATTTCTCTTCAAGTACCGAGGAACAATCATTGCATATCACGCAACTCGCATGAAGAGCAATGGATAAACTGCTCACGGAGTTACTACTGTGTCCTTGGCTTGGTCGAGCCTCGTGGCCAACCAAGACCAACAGCCTACTAGTACGTAGCATTTTGCGTGACCTGTTCACAGCATACGACGAACACGCCATCGTATCTTTTCCCTCTTTGAACGAACAAGGGTAACAAGTCTATGCATACCATAGCCCCAAAGTCATTCATGCCTTATGAGCTTCTGACGTTCGTGTATGTTTCTTTTGGGATTTTGCTCACCTGAAGTCTGAATTACAGTTACAATACTTTCGCACTTCGTAGTCAGCCGCCCCCTTCTCAATGTTTCCGCGTTGTATTATATTTATAATATAGTGACCACCCAGTCTAATATCTGCTGGCCCTCGGCCAAAGCTAACAAAGCCAATCGCTTGTACGTGCTATACGATCATAGCCCTAGCGAGGCTTTGTCGCGGCTCTCGCTGTTGACGAAGAACAAGATGTCTAAGCTACAGGATACGACTTTCAGACCTAAGCAATTCATGCGAGATGCCGTTGGTTTATCGAATGAACTAGGCTCTATGTTAATATATTAAAGTGGCTCCTTTATGGCCGCATTCTTTAATATGCCGGTGTTGCCGCATCGCGAATGCATGCCCTCTCCGCTGCGCCAAGATTGATCCAAACTCCGATCCCTGTGTGTGGAGGTGAGCCCGTCATCACTTAGGGGCACCGCAAGCTAGAGTATTCTTAGTAACTGTTGGCTCCAACTTGTAACACGGCGAGAGTGGTAGTAGAGCGGCGATTGTGGTCCTTGGCACGTCGCTGTCACGCAGCAAAGTGCAATGTCCGCTGTGCTCTCCCATATTAAACCATGACTCGGGGCCCCCAAATCCCGGAGCCTCGGCTAACATGAAGGGCAACTGTCCGAGCGAAGGCGATAATTCATGCATAGCCGACACTAGGTCTTGGCTCGATTGTGATGCGGGATGAGCCGACACGAAGCACTTTCTGCCAATAGACTGTCAAGTCGGCGATGCTATTCAATTGACAATGTTCAAAATAATAGCTAAGAATGAGGCCAAGGGACAAAGCGCCAAATAGTAGTCCTTGGTGAGGGAGCCATTCCGAGTCGCGGTCGTTTGCTCGTGGAAATGGCATCTAAGTGCGTGGTTGTTCGGTCTGGACCCGGTGAAATTTCGGTGAGCTGGGTCGGTGAGTGGTGACGGGCCATTGTCCCCGCAGTCACACCCAAAAATTTCCAACCTCTTCCTTCTTTCCCACCACCAAATCCCGACAAACTGAAGCACCACCACCACCGCACACCACCACAATGGTCCAAGGCGCAGTCAAGCAATCCTCGCGGCCCAAGGCCGCCAAGGCGACACACTCCAAGAGGCAGGTCTCCAAGGTGTCCAAACCCAAGAAGGCGACGGCCCACCTCGACAAGGCGCACAAGAAGTTCTCGGCCGGGCTGACGGCCAAGACGGAGGCACTGCTGGGCGAGCGCGCCGGCCACCTCGAGCTGATTGGCAAGGGCAAGAAGGCGGACAAGAAGTTCACCATCAAGGGCGGCTCCAAGAAGTTTGGCTGAGGAGGGCGTATTCGTACGAATGGCACGGATGGGGGGCGGGGCGACGACGAAAACTACACGTCACGACGGCTTCGAACACCTGGTGGTCACGCCTTTCCTCATGGGCAGTTTCTTTATTTCCTCTGAAGCTTCTCAATGTCGAACGCTTCTCCCGCGGCCACAGCATTCAGAATCGCCGCCACGACCTCAAAGTCCCGTTCCACATCCACCTTCCAGTTGGACACCGCTATCCGAACGGCCTTGTCGCCCCTCCACGCCGTCCCACTCACGTACATCTGCCTCGTCTCGTTGATCCTCTCCACCAGCGCATCGTTCAGCGCCCCGTCCTTGGCCCGGAAGAGCACGATCATGAAAGTGCCCTCGAGCGCGGCTTCCTGGTCCGGCAGGAGCTCAAAGTGCGGCGAATCGCGCAGGAAGGCGGCTATGCGGCGCGAGAGCTGGACCATGTTGCCCACGAGACGACCCATGCCTGCGGAGCCCTCGCTGAGGAGGGCGGCGTACACGGGGAGGGCGCGGAACCGGCGCGAGTTCTCGAGGCCGATATTCAGTGGGGAGGGGATGCTTGCTGCGGGGCCGGCGGAGAGGTAGGCGGCGTTGGGGTTGGTGAAGACGGACTGAAGTGTCGAGGCGGAACGGGTATAGAACATGCCGCAGTCGTACGGCTGTGGGTTGCAAAGTTAGCCAAATCTGTTTTTGGTCGAGAGTGAAAGGAGTACCCACGACGTTGAGGATCTTGTGTCCGTCCACTGTGATGCTGTCTGCAAGCTCTATGCCCTCGGTTCGGCTCTTGAGCAGGGCGTACTCGTCGCCCGAGCCCAGAACCCGGGCAAAGATGCCAAATGCTACGACGGTCAGTGGTTTGCGAAACGCCAATCGCGAATGCGCTTGGTCAGATGCCACGAGACGTACCGCCATCAACATGGATCCAGGACCCGTATTTGTCCGCCAGCGCCCTCACCCTCCTCCACTCGTCGGCGCCGTCGAGCGCAAAGCCCCCGGTGTTGACATCCCCCGCGCTGATGGCGATGATGCTCGCCACCCCCGGGCGCCGCAGCTCCCGCTCCACGGCGTCGATGTCGAGCCGCCACGGCTGGTCCTCGCTGCGTCGGAGCTCCTTGACGCAGCGGCGCCCGATGCCCACGACGCTCGCGGCCTTGGAGAGCGAGCTGTGGCTCGCGCTCGTGAGGACCTGGAGCTCCGAGATGCCCGCCTCGAGGCACGCGGCCAGCAGGCCCAGCTCGCCCACGCTGCCCTCGCCGCCGCGCTTCTTCGCCAGGACGGCCTCCCGGCCGCAGGCCAGCCCGAGCACGTTGCTCCCCGTCGCGCCGGTGGTGAGCGTCCTGCCCTTCCACGCGGCGCCGCCGACGCCCAGGCGCAGCAGCCCGGCCAGCATCTCCAGCGCCGTGTCCTCGACCGCCGTGGCGACAGACTGCGCCGGCAGATGCACCTGCACGTTCTGGTCCACGCGCGAGACGACGTTGTCGGCCCACTCGGCGATGGGGAGGACGCCGCCGGTGACGAAGCCGTAGTAGCGGCTGGACGCGGCCTGGCCGGTGAGCGCGGGCACGATGTCGCCGAGGATGTGGGCGACGACGTCCGCGTCAGAGAGGCCCTGCGCGTGCCAGTTCGGGTTCGCCCTGGGGATGAGGGATGCTTCGGCGGCGCGGATGGCGCTTGGGAGTGGCAGCGTGGGCGGGTTCGTGTGGTGCGAGGCGCGACGCTGGAGCAGGCGTTTCTGGACCTCGCCCGCATCGAAGATGTCGCCCATGATGACGGCGTGAGGCTGATCCGGCCTTGGGGTGTTGACTATGAGACACCCAGCATCAGGCGAGGGAGTTGACGATGCTATGTAAAAGGCGCGTGGATGCCTGCCATCCTAGAAGCGCAGTCAGCCGCCCCACACGAGCTGTGATGGGAGGGCGGATGCCTCCGCGGCGTCGACGAGTGCAAACATCATGGTCGTGCAATGTCGCAGTAAGTAATAGCCTGTATATACTTCGTATACGCCATGCAGAGACCATATCGTATATGAATACAATCCTCCGAACCCTTCCGCTGTGTCATCGATCCAGCCACGGCTCACGATGCGAACAGACTCGTGATATCCGACAGTCTACCGGCCTGCGCCGAGGTTCATCGCCCAGGACACGCCGCTTCTATGCATCAATCCATGCCACGCGTCGCAGCAACCGCAGCCGCGCGACTCGTGCACCCGCCTCGGTCATGCTTCCAGCCCCCGCCCACGCCCTACAGCTTCGCCGCCTCGCCGACCTCGCCGATCTTGTACTTGGCGCCGTACCGCTTCAGCACGCTCTCGCTGTGGTACTTCCAGAAAGCCTTGGTCGCGTTCTTGCCGGCGAACCGCTTGAGCACCTTGTCGCCGCCGGGGTGCTCGGCCATGAAGCCTGGCGATGTCGCGTCAGCGTCGGCAATCACATGCCACGCTCCACCGCCGCGATGCGCCGCGCCCGCGCCGCGCCGCACAGCAGGCCGGGGGACGGCGCGGCGCAGCGGTGCAGAGCGCAAAGCAGACGGGGAGAGGGGGGGATAGGCGATGCGGGACGCGGCACTTACTCGAGATGTCGTAGACGTCTTTCTCGATGATGAGCCAGTAGCCGTTGGCCTCGTCGCGGTGCGGGGCGACGTCGGCGGTGGAAAACTTCTTGTCGGACATGGTGGCTCGTGTGTGCGTGTCTGCGCTGCGTAGTCCAGGCCGTGTCGAATGCAAAGGGAGTCGGATCGAGCGGGTTCGGGCTGTGGGCGGGAGGCGGCGGTTGATATTCGAGAGTGCAGAGGGAGTTCGGCGTTGGACGCTGAGATGGAGCGTTTTACCTCGGCTCAGCACAGGCCACCAGCCCACCCCGGATCCGGGGTTGCGGGCCAAGTCCAGTTGCCGCCCGACGTCATCCCCGGCGAGGGCCTATCAGGGCGCGTCAATTGGTAACCGCCCCTGTCCTGGGCGTCCCCGGCACGTGTGCGGGAGCCTCGGGATCCAACAGTTCACTGGCGATGCAGTTGGGGAGTGGATGTCTCATTGGCAGTCTGTACAATACCGCCATCAACTACTCCGCTACGGAGCATCCAACCGCTCAGTTGCCGAGGGTTTGTCTACAGCTCCGTCCCAACCCAAGCTCCAACAGCTTGCTCACAAGACGTCCGCTTCGGTCAAGCAGCATCCACCACCGTCCTTCTCCTGCGCAACGCCAGCCTGAATCTATCCGCAAACGCCGCTGTGCCCCTGCAGTCGCTCTCGGTGCGCTTCTGCATCGCTTCCGGCAGCCACTCGTTGATCTTTGATATCCTGTGCTCGTTCTGGCCCCGTGTTAGTTCCTTGCTTTGTGCGGTTGGGCCGTCCTTGCTGGAGGCTTACCGATGGGTGGGTGCTCAGCATCTCCGGCACCTCTTGTCCTCCGACTTTCTGGATCGTCTCCATCCGCTGCCAGAAGCCAACCGCCGCCCGGGGGTCGTAGCACGCCTCGGCCATCATCATGAGGCCTATGTAGTCCGCCTCGCTCTCCTGCTTGCGCCCCATGGGGAGGTAGAACAGCAGGTCCTGCAGATAGAACCCGCCGACAAAGCTCCACAGCCCGAAGAGGGCGAGCCCCGGCAGGGCTCCGGCGAGGAAGAAGACGCTGCCCGCTGTGAGGTTTCCCACCCACGCAGCCGAGAGCCGCTCCGCAGCGTGCGAGGCCGTGTTGTGGGCAATCTCGTGCCCGAGAACGGCCGCGAGGGCGTCTTCGTTTCGACAGACGTTGAGGATCCCGCTGTGGACGAACACCTTGCCTCCGGGTAAGACGAACGCATTGGCGGTGCCTGCAATGTGATGCGCGTATTAGCAACAACGAGGGCGCGACGTGTGGAGTTGACGGGACGTACGATTGTCCGCAATCACGCGAATCTCCCAGTCCAGGTCCGCCATGCCGCTCACGGGAATCAGCCGCTTCATGACCCTCTTGACCAGCATGGTCCGCGGATCCCAGTCGGACAGGAAATGCCCTCCCTGCTCCTGCACCTGGCGGATGACGGCATCGGCGGCGCGGACGTTGGCCTGCGCGACCAGCTTGTCTGACAGGAAGTTGAAGCGGCGGCGGCCGGTCACGGGCACCGTCTGCGAGTTGTAGAGGTAGAAGGAGACGGCGGCGATGACGCAGAAGACGGCGAAGGCCTGCGAGTTGCGGGTGCGGCCAGCCTTGGTGAAGCGGCGGGCGATGGCATTGGGGACGAGCGGCCGGGCGCTGCGGAGGCGCTCGTACGGGTCGGAGGAGCGGCGGGGCCGTGTGCTCGAGAACGGGCGCGGGCCGGCGACGGCGACGGCGACGACAGCAGTTCGGCGTGATGGGAGACGGACGGAGGCGGTCGCGCGACGGGCGGTGGTCGATGCGAGGACGACGAAGCCGCAGCCGGGCCGGGCGAGGCGCGGTGCCAGCATGGCCGATCGCGGGGGCCCAGTCGAGCCTCAGTCCGCGGCTCGAGGACGGCGAGGCGGTGGCGCGCGGGTGAAGGGCAGCGTCGTGGCTCGTGACGGATGGTGGTGAATGGAGGTGAGGTCGAGGCGGGATCGGAGATATGAGACCGCGGGCCGTGCTGCTGTCAACGCGAGATGGCGCTAAGCCCTGCAGAATCCGCGGCCACGGGGGACGTGCGGCGACTGGTGAATCCGATGCTGCACCTCAACCCGTGTTTGGTGTGATGGCACAGCAACGCCTGTGACTATTACATTCCCCGAATCCGGTATCGAAACCCATGAGTCACCACCCCGTGGCCGTGTACGGACGGACGCGCCGCATCCCCGTCGCCTCGGCCTCGGCCGGCCGGCGCCGCAGCCCCCTCCATTGAATGCATGCTCGAGGACCCGGCCCGGGCGACTCGCTCCCGTGTCACCGCATGCCGACTCCTCTGCGTCTCCACGGACACGCACACTGACTCCACGCATCTCCATGGACACACCCACCCGCTGTGGCGTCCGAATGGCCGACCACTGTTTCACGGCAAGCGGTGTCGTGTACTTGAGGAACATGCCCGCTGACGGCTGCATCCGAGCCAGCGCTGTGTAACGGCTCGTCTTGGTCTTGACTGAGACCGGGTGCCTACGCTGCCTCGTCGGGCGTCGTCGGTACGGTCCGAGGAAACGGGGGTTGTCGATGAATTTTGGTTGCCGGAGGCGGTGCGGGCTGCTGAACAGCTGGTCGCCAGCTGCTCCACGCAACATACACACTCAACTCCTGCGCCTCTCTCAGCTCCCACAACCTCGACTCCTGGTCTCTCTCGGAGCTTCTTTGCTCTGCGACTGAAAATCGCCACGCCGTCGCTGAAGACACCTGGCCTCAACACCACCATGGGCGGCTCCGAGCTCGGGTTCAACGGGCTCCCCTCTGCTCCCGTCGACCATACTTCTCAAGAGCCCAGCCCGATGGCCTCGCTGGACCCTACCAGCCCAGACTTCAAACCCACTGGCGGTCCCGAGTCGGCCGAGGTCCAGTCCACGATCCAGGCCCTCTCGCTCACCCCCCATATCGAGGGCGGCTACTACGTCGTGACCGACTTGTCGCCGACTCTCATCCCCAGCCCTTACTCGTCGACCCCCCTCTCCGAGCAGACCCTCGCCCTCGCCGGCGGCCCTCGCCCCGACTTCGACCCAGCCGTCCGCCGCCTCTCCAGCACCATATTCTACTACCTCACGCCCAACCGCCCCGTGGGGTCGTTCCACCGCAACCGCAGCCGCATCGTGCACACCTGGCACCGGGGCCACGGCCGCTACGTCCTTATCCACCCGGGCGGCCGTGTCGAGTCATATGTCGTCGGCCCGGACGTCCAGCGCGGCGAGAAGCTGCAGTGGGTTGTCGACGGCGGCGTCTGGAAGGCGAGCTACCTGCTCGAGCGCACCGACGACACCAACGAGGGGCTTCTCATCTCGGAGACTGTCGTCCCGGGATTCGAGTATGCTGACCACGAGTTTCTCTCGCGCGAGCGGTGTGCGGAAATTCTCACCGAGGAATTGACCAAGGAGTTGGCCTGGCTTGTGAGACATTGACGAGGGGAGTTTGGCGCCACCATGGAGCCAGCCCATGGCCCTTTTGAAGCCAACGGTCATCACGATTTGCTCATAGTGACGGACAAGACGAACCTGATGGGAGGATTTGCATCGACATGTGGATAGCGAAACCTCGGTTTGGTGCTTCGTACAATTCACCATAGTGGCTCTTGCACAAGTTTGACGGAAGAATGCAGTGGCCATCCATGCGTCTCTTTTGTGCGTCTTGGAATGATGTGGTCGCAGATTTCTTCCAATAGCGGTTGACCACCTATTCCTCCTTATCCTCTCAGCCCTTAATTAGTTCAGGAATCTATTGGAGCACTTCCAACTGAGCCATTTCTGGCATCGAACCTCGATTTCCGAGTTTCGACCAAGTCGACTCATCCTTGTGTTGTTCATATATACCCCTCGTTATGGGCTTATAACAGGAGTAAAACGCCACTTTTTAAAGTCTCTTCCTCCCTCCCTGTTATTGAGGTTTCGATGCCGGGATCGGTCTCTCCCCTGGAAACGGTTTCCTCCCCCACACGACGTAAATCGGCATGTAAGCGTGTATTCGTGGATCGGAGATTTCCTGCCGTACGTCGACCAGTGATACCTGCAACACTCGTCAGAAAAGCTATACCCTGAATTTGCAGTACGCTTCTGGCGCGGGGCGTGGCCAGATAATCAAAGGGCGGTGCGGGAAGTCACTGCCTACCTCGATCTCTGCGGCAGTCCGGCCAAAGACCCTGTTGAACAGACTAAACGAGAAGCCGCTCAGTCCTTGCAAGAGATTTCTCTCCCACATTCGTCCTAGCATCTTTAGGCCTTCATCTTTGGCCCATCCGTTGGTTGGTACTTTGAAGATGCGCTCGTGCACGTCCACGAAGCCAACCCGCTCGTACACCTCCCTGAGAGTAGCTCCCACAATTATGGGCCGATCACAGCTTTCTCCAGCGATAGTGAGATCGTGGAACCACCTCGCCATGGGTCCCTCGGGATTCAGAGTATCGTCGTCGCACGCAACGGTGCTGTCCATTTCCTGAGACTCGAACCAGCCGCCGGGTTCGAGCGCGGCAAAGGCTTGCTCAGCGATCTGCGTCTCAAATGACGACCAGCAGCCGGAAATAGCCCGCGTATGGATATAGTCGAAGCTTTGCGAGTACTCCCAGGGGTCGGATCTGCGAAGAGGACAGCCGTTAGACGGAGTTGCACAGAGAAAGAGACGGCAAGGACAGAGTCTATGATTCCGTCGACTGTGCGGCCAGGTACTCACGAATCTTCGACATAAAAGTTAACATTTGGGGGGACCTGCTCCGGCTGAATAGGCGATAGGTCTGTGGCAATGACTTGCGCGCTGGGGAAGAGGTCGCCCATCTGGATGGCCCAGTCGCCCACGCCCGTAGCAACGTCGAGGATGTTTCGCGGAGGATTCGATTCGGAGAGAGGAGCAAAGTAGAGCCGGTTCCCGAAGAGCATCCGCAATGCCTCGCCCTGGAGGGCCAGTCGCTCCTGCTCTACGACATCGTTGGGGAAGGCGTAAGCTTGATGGTCGGTCAGCTTGGGAGGAGGAGCTTTGGGAGTCAGGGGCAGGAGCGACTTACAGCCTGCTCGGTAGGCGTGGTAGGTGCGTCCAAACTCCTCGGGAAAATTCTGCACGCTTTCTGACAAGGACTCAGACGCCTCCCTTCTTGAGGAGCGACGTTAGTTGTCAGCTTCGAGAGATGCACGCTCTCGCTGCTTCGCAAGACCACCGCTGGTACTTACATTTGTCCTGATCTTGTCTATATGAGACACGCAGTCAAGTCAGTACGTGGTGGAACCCAACACGGCCAAGGCGCAGAAGAGGAGGCCACCTACATCAGGCTCGATGAAGCCGTTGGCTTCAGGCGTCGCCGTAAAGGTGAACTGGAAGTTCTGCAAGTCTGGACCGGTATTGCCCTCGTCACGGCTTCCGGACCCTGGGTGCTGGCTCGCCATAGCCGTTGTCACCTGCAAGCTTTGGGACTGCGATATACCGTCAGAGGCTTTGCGGCCAAGTCCATCCGTCGAAAAGAGGTCCTCTTCGGAAAAGGACAGCCGTCGCGATATCCAACGATCTGCGCGGCTTGCCAACTGCCAACCTGCGAGAAACAAGAAATCGAAGGGCTGTGACAAAAAGAGGAACAAGTGTGTTTTGTACAAGGGGAGTCGACAGATGACCAGGCAAGTCCCGCGCGATGGGCTGTGCGAGCCCGGGCTAACGAAGATGGTCTGCAGGATAAGTCCAATATCAGCCAGCGCCTCGTCGCGAAGGGCAACCTTTGTACTCTGTACGTGTCTGGGAATGCTCTTGGCCGTGTTTGCTGAAGACGGAGCCGTGAGCAGATGTGGCCCTGGCCCATGCGCAAGCCCGCACTCTGATTTCGACAGTCGGCCCTCGCTCTGGATCGTGCCAGCCCGCTGGGCCGGGTGCGTGTCAGACAAGCACGGGCAATGAGGCGACCCGGAAGGCTCCAGTCCAGGACCGAGACGGCGCTTCTTCGTTCCCGTGCATGCAGGCGGGCGTGAGCGTCCACGACTCCACACCAGCACCTACAGACAAGCCGTCTGGCACCACCGCATCCACTCACTCCACCTTGCGGTTCACGACAGCTCACACGCTGAGAAACGGCTCGGCGCAACGGCAGAACAATGGATGGCGACCATCGAACTTCAGTCTGAAGAGTCACAAGCAAGTACAAGTCTCGACGGCATCACGTTTTGTCCTGCCCGATCACGGGAACACCCATCCACTCCATCCCCACTGTTGCTAACTAATTCTTCCGCTGGGGCTCACCCCTCTTCGTCGCCGTCGCCATGACCTCAGGCTGGTCCCGGCAAGCTGGTTCAGCTAATCTCCCCAAGAGCGGCGGGCGGCGGGGCGTCGTTCAGGGGGGTTGTGCCCGAGACAGGGTCTTGGGCGATTTTGGGCCGCTCACGGGGGCGCCACCCAAACAACCCAAGACAGCAGGCCCCAAACCAAGGCTGTGGGATTCCCGGCTCTCTGGGTCGGGTTCAGCCTGCCCCGGCTACCCGCCCGCGCCGGTGTCATGCTTGACGAGAGACGGCTGGGTGTCTGTGGCACTGTGCTACAGTATGTCGAGCGCCGAAAGTGGTGGCTTCCCTGCAGCCGATGCAGCATCCTGAAATGGCGGCTGCCCGAGAACCTGCGTGTTTCCGCGGCGAGGTTTCTTTTTCCCTGCCCGAGGATCGTTTGTGATTTGAGGCTGATGCCAGCCAAGCAAGTTGGAGGGAGGGGAGCCAAGCTCCAAGATGCAGACACAGGCATGCGTCTCTGTGTGCGAGTACAGCGGCAAGCCGCTCCCGAGATTAAACGCCGCATAGATAGCTTGGCTGGACTGCAGTTCAAAGAGCTGTAACAGCTTGGCGCTAACTTCTGATGACGGGCGTGGCTGATGTTGCGCCAGGACTCATCCATGGAGATGCAGTGCCCACACATGACAACGGACCGATGAACTGTCGTCTATGTGGCTGCCACCGACACCACTCGCAGATGCCGTCGTACCCAGCCTCACAAGATTCAGGCAACAGGCATTCGGGGACCTCAGGCCTGGTACCGAATTCCCGGGAAAGCCAAGTTTCCAAAGGACCCTGCTAGCCTCGCACAGCCGAATCCTGCTGAAGTCGATACCAGAACATCTGGCTTGAGCTCGTCATCTGCCTCCACTCGATGTTGCTTTTTGACTCTGTGGATGAGCCAGCACATAATGGAGGAGAAGAAAAAGCAAAGGCCAAGGCTCAAACAAGCAGCTGGCCGCTTAACGTTGTCCCCGTCCTTTATTTGACTCGTCATTTTCTGCACTCCACGTCAGAGGGTGGTGCTGCCACATGCTGGTCGCCAGGCTGTCCCATTCCGCACGAGGGCCGGGTCTTCCGTCGGTGCCGGCTGACTGCTGTGGTCGTGTCTCGTCTGCTGGTCCCGACGGTTTGGTACCAGTCAGCCATCGGCTTTCCAGCTGGCGCTGATCCCGCAGGCTCCCGTTGTTGCCCAGGATCCCCCTGCGATCCAGTGGGTTGGGTCAACGGACGGAAAGCCACCGAGTATATCCGTATTACTTCGTACAAGCTTATCAAATGACCAGCGGCACGGCAGCACGGCAGCAGCCCCACGGGATTCCTACGAAACAGGTGCCTCTTTCCAATTGTCAGACGGGCAGTCATTACGAAGTACTTCGTACGAAGTAGAGACTATTTCCGAGTGGTCAAAGTGGAATCAATGGAGCCGAGTACGACAAGGTGATGCATGAAAATGCAACAACGGCCGATCCTGCAGACTCGCGAAGCCATTCCGTCGCCCTGCCTTTTCCGGCTCCAGCCGAACAGGAGAGACTATTTGCCGTCTTGCACATGCATACGGACGACAAGCTGCTCCAAGCTCTCACACCCTGCTAACCTGCGCGAGCACCCAACCCCAGCTTTTCTCTTGAACAGAGCGAATCGTTGCCTCCTACCGTTTCGGCACTTGTCCGAGCCCGTTTTCCTCTTGGCTCTTGTGCCACCACCAGCCTGCAGAACCAACAACCAACCCGGTGTGCCATCTCCGAACACAACAGATCCAAGCCCCCTGCAGGATCCATAGCTGCCAGGCGCGTTCTGCGCAGAACAACTGACACACACACTCGTCCCCGGGGTCATCTGTACGAGTAACGCGGTAACCGAGCTCCCAGGGCCCCGGCTTCGGTGCTGAGCTGGCAAACCCGCCCAATCATGGGCTTCCCGTCTGGCCAGGCGGGCCGTTTTATTACCAGCCCCGGAGGAAGCCCCATGAACGGGGTTTATTTCGACCACAAGCGGCAAGACAGAGCCGACAAAGTTTTGCGACGGGCGCGAGAAAAGCTGGAGCAAGACCTCGAGTGCCGTCAATAGCGCGCATTGCTTGCCGGCTTCCTCTTATTCCCAAGCTGTTCGGTTGTAAGGGTCGGTATCGCCGCCAAGGATGTCGTGGCCGCCCATTCGCTGCAAGCTGCTTCGTCCATACGACTCTCAAACACGTCGTCGCGGGGATCCCGGTTGGCCCAGGGGTGCTTGCGTCCCTCCATGCATTGGCACCTCTTGTGATCCATCTCTCGGTCCATCCGTGGTGCAACCCACGAGAGCCAAGAGCCTGCGGAATGGGGACAGAGGGGGAATGGACGATCGATGTCCTCCCGTCGGACCGACATTCCGGAGCTTGTGCCTTTCCAGGCCGATGCCGTCGTGCTCGGCACCAGATATAATTGCTGATGGAGCATCGAAATTAGCAGCGCTCCTTGTGACCAAGAACACGCCTCGGGCGGTCCTTGTACTGCCTTGAAAGCTGTATTCACCAGATTCGACAGTCCATGGGTACTTGGAAGTTCACGGACTCGGTGCTAGTCTTGTATGCAGTATTTCTGACAGGTTACATCCAACGACCACAATGGTCCCGTCGTACAACGTGTTTGAAGCATCACGTCACCAGCATCGCATCAACGGTCGCGCATCACTCATATCCATTGCTCTTCTGAGAATCGTAACCAACGGACCGCTTTCAACCCCCTCAACACAGACAGGTATCCTACACCTCCGAGTATACATCTGGACTGACAAGTCCAAGTCCGGCCCCCCCTCTACCGCTATCCAAACTCTGTCCCGCCGCGCACCGGGCTCCTGTCCCCAGTTCGCGCGGGCTGCTGTCGTCCTCCGCAGTACATGGTTCGCTATACATCCCTTGCCCTCTTCCACGTTCGCTCTTCTCGGGGGTATAATCTAAGCCGTCTAAGCCGCCGGTGCACAAATGAGAAAAGAGGGAAAATAAATAAACAAAGGCGCGCGGGCCCTTACACAAGAAAAGAAAAGGAAAAAAAAGAATGAAGAAGAGTACGTTGACGTCGTGACTCGGTTTGCTTTTTTTTTCATCCTCCCCTGGTACGCTAGTACTGGCTTCCGTTGTGCGGGCTCATGAGGCCGCTGTTGGGCGTGCTCTCGCTGTTGGACAGGTACGTCTGGTCGATGCGGAATATCCAGTCCATCTTGTCGCGCTCGCTGCGAGCCGCGAACAGCCAGGTGTTGTCCGTCCCGTAGATGGCAAACACGGCCGACTGCATGCGTTCGCTGAGGCGCTGCAGGCCCCGTCCGTTGGAGGACGAGCCGCCGCCGCCGCCGGCGGTGCCGGTCCAGATGGTCGAGATGACCCTGCCCGAAGACGTGCGGCGGTGCCCAGGGGTAAAGGCTGGCGTCCCGTGTTGGCCTTGCGGCGCATCGTAGTCGTCTGGTCCGTGGAGGAGGCCGAGGACGCCGGGTTGACTGTCCACGCGCGAATTCCTCAGGCTCACGAGGGCCACCTCATCGCCATCCGACGCCGAGTGGATGTGGAGATACGGCCTTCGGAGTTCCACGAAGCGCTTTACCCATCGCGTGGAGTCGCTGTTTGGCACGAGTAGATACCCGCCCTTGAGCACCGTGGGGTTCTTTGGCACTCGAACGATTGTCGTGATGAGGCTGGGCGGAAGAGCAGACTCCGCCGCGATGCCGTTTGTCGGCGGTGCTGTGTTTGTTGGGCTCAGGATGCTGGATAGTGGGTCGGGGTACTTGGTCCAGAGCCGCAGGCACCTCTCCAGTAACTCCGTCTCGCGCTCGTTGTACTCTGGCTTCCCCGTCAGAGTCCCATTCTCTTCCACCCTTATGGTAGTCTCCTCTTGCTGTTCTTCTGTGTCATCCTCATCATAGGAAGGCCCTTGGGATGAGTGGGGGGTGTCGTTCAATAGGTCATCATCATCATCCGGGATAATGGGGCGCACTTCAGCCAACGCCTCAGGCTCGGCTTCCACTTGCTTCAGATGCACCACTGTGCTATCGATGCCCAGCTTGTTCAGAGAAGCCTGCATCACGCCAATCTCGGCCATGCGCCTGCGCTTCTTGCGGGCTGAGATGAAGTCGCCCACTAGAGAGACCCCGCGAGGGGTCCAACTCGTCAGGTTCTCCTCGCCCTTGACGTAGTCGTGCTGACTATTCATCCGCCACAGGTCGCCGACTCTCTTGATAGGAGCGGGTCTCATCGTCAGGGTAAAGATACCCGTCGATGACCGGACAAACCTGATGTTTTGGAATAGGGACGAGAACATGGACGTTTGGCGCACAAAGGTCCTCGACAGTATCTGAACGCAGACCTTCTGAGCAAACTTCATTGGCTCTGCCAGCTTCTCGGAGCTGATCTCCCAGAAGATTGTCATCTGCACCCGGTACTTGTCGGCGGTCACCCTGTCGAGGAGCAGCGAGTTGTGCAAGCTTGAGTCCCATTGAGCATATATCGTGATGCTCCTCGTGCCATTCGGGTTCTCGCGGAAGACTGGGTTTGAGGACAGCTTGAGAGCCACGTCAGGTTCGTTGGCGCCCATGTCAGGCGTCTTGCCCGCAGAATCCACGAGTCGAACCCTGCCGGCCCGCACTGCTGTTACGTCGCCCCAGGGCAACGCATCTCCCGAGCTGTGCGAAATGTTGATTCCAATCCGTCGTTGCAGGCCTTGGTGTAGTTGGAAGGTGCCCGTGTCCAGCTCACTTGTTTGCGTGACCTCGACCGGATGATACTCGCCATTCTCGTTGAGCTCCATGATTTGCACGCGAGACAGCAAGTCGTGCTTCTCCTGGGTAAAAAACTGCGACTCGTTAATCCGAGACCCCTTTGATACATCCTGCAACAGGCTCGCATCTCTCATGTCGTCCCAGCTGAGGAGCTTATCCAAGTGCATCGTCGAGACGTGGGCAAAGATGGCGACCCTGAGCGTCACATCTTGCGCCGCAAACAGCGGGACGCTCATGTTGTGCACGCTCTCGAACCGAATGGGCCCTTCATCAAACTCGTCGATCATTTGGGTTGTCGTGACCCCGTCCTCTTCCGAGATCCCAGGGATGAAGAGCTGCGCGTGCACTTCTGTGCCTTCCCGCTCCGCAAACCCGAGGAGCTCGTGCATGACAACGTTGAACTTGAGCGTGTTCGTTGGCGCTCGCGCATGTGACGGCTCCAGGGACAGCTTGACGATTCCGATGGCGTGCGACGTGTACGGCGAGAGGACGTCGAGTGAAAAGTCTTGGACCCGACTCTCGAAGACGGCCTTCAGGGGGACATCCGCCTCACCAACCAGTGTGTATGACGGCATACACGTTTCGACAAACGGGTTGTCGAGGCTCAAGTGCTGCGCGTACTCTGGCTGATCGAGATATTGGTGCATCTGCCGCATCTGTCGCACTCGGTCGTGCAGTTTGTCAAGGCTCCATAGATGGACCACGCTGTTCTTGTAGTCGATGACGCGGATTCCAATGCAGGGCTTCTGGGCTTCCTCCAATGCAATGTCCTCTCCTTCGCCAGTCAAGCCGTTGAGTACCATGTCGTACGAGGAGCAAAGCGCATGTCCGACGTCGACAACGGCAAATTGAAATACAACGCTTTCGTTGAGTTCGTTGCTCATGATCTGCGCCTCCTTCAGCATGGCGGCATTTTGGAGGACTGATTCGGCCATCCTGACGAAATGGCGGCTCCGCCACACTTTGATGCTGGCCCTGGCGCGTTCCATCTCCTCTTCGGAGAGCTTCGGGTTCGGCCTTGGTCGCTTCAAGGGATCCAGCCTCTCAATCTTTTCCTCAAACTGCTTGCGTTGGATGACGAGTTGTTTCTGCATGTCCTCCTTGAGCTCCTTGAGCGCAGTCTCCATCTTGGCCTTTTCCTTCCTGATCTCCTCTACTTCGACATTGGCAGCTTCGGCGCTCTTGAGCTGTTCCTGGAACTGCTCCTTTTGCCTCTCGAGCTGGTTCTGCATTTCTTCTCGAGCTTCCTTCAGCTTGTCCTCGGCCTCGCCTTGCTTCGGCGTCGACGGCATGGTGAGGGCGGTGTCAAGTGAGAAGTTGTCGATTGTCCCAGTCGACATGTACTTGTCGCGGAGCTGGTAGGACGTGGCCGATTCCGAGTCGTCTCCATCTTCTCGGCCATTGACACGTTCGGCACGAGCCCTCTGGACCTCCTCAAACAAAGCATTCAGTTCCTCGTCCGTTAGACTACCAAAGTTCTGGTCGGATCCGAGGATTGCGCCAGCAGCCTCTCGTCGAGCTAGGGACCAGTCAGAGTCTCGGCCGCTTCGGAGGAAGGAGGCCGGCGATTCAGGTCGAGAGTCTCCAGCGTCCGAGGCCTTGCTGAATGACCGCTCGTGACCTGGCCGGGGCGAGGGGCTAGGAGATGTCCGATCCAGGGCTTGCAGCTGGCTGGCTGTTATTGACTGCCGCAGCAAGCTCTGTCCCACTTCCGCCCTTTCTGCTCGCGCTTCCATGGGATGGTTGAATCTGAAGATATGAAAGTCTCCTAGGATCACTCGGTAGCCAGAATGGAGCTGTTTCGGTTCCGTAATCCGCTTCCCGTTCACCATCACAGATGCACCCTCGCTGGGAATCACGGTTACCGTTCCGTCAGCTGCATTCTCGAAGGTGCAGTGGTCGTGCAGAATTCTCGTTCCGTTGAGGCGAATGTTGGCTTGATGGTCGGCATTGGTGTCGACATTGCCCGCTGTAGTCGTCCCAGGCTTGAGGTTGTAAACCAGGCACTCAGCAAGGAGCGGGTCATCCGACAGGTTGACCAAATGGGGCATCTTCTTGGGCGTGTGAAGCCCCACGAACCCCTTTTCGATGCTGATACCGAGCTCCTCCAAGGCTGCTTCACGCTCTTTGTGGATCTCCTCGGTCTTTTGCAGCTTCTGCTCCCAGGTTTGGTTCAGATCAGTGAGCAGCTTTTCGCTCTGGCTCAGTTGCTCGGCGATTTCGGCCTTGGAGACCTTCTTAACTGTTCCGTCGGCGTTGGTGATGCTGACCATTTGCTTTTCCAACGGTGTGCCATCTGCGTAAACTTCATCCGCAGGGACCGGGCCGGCTGTGCCGCCCACGACGCCCCCTCCGAGCTTGCTTCTCAGGAGCGCGAGTTCCTCCTTCAATTCTCTGATCATGCGAGCATTGGCGTCCTCGTTGATGACAGCGTGGTTCTTGATGCGCTTTGCGGAGTCGGCGTATCGCAGGGTGCTGAGTGTTTCATCGTAGTTGATGTCTGCAGGACTGACGGCCGCTATCATGGCCGTCATGCTGTTGCCACCGAGAGAGTCCTTGAGCAGCCATGTCAGGACACTGTCACGGTATGGTACCTGGCTGGTGCCCTTTTTCTTCTTCGTGGTAGATAGATCGGCCAATGCTGCAATAACACGCCCGAGCGTCGAGAGAGATCGGTTGATTTCAGCGCCCTCCTTTAATCTGGCTCCGGTCGCGCCGGTGGATGTTGCTCTCTCGGAGCCAGCCAAATCCACCAAACTGATCTTGGCAACCTTTTCCATCTCCATGTTCGTCTCGGCATCGTGCTTCTTTTGTGTCAGCATGAGGGTGAAGACGGCGTGGCTTCGACTGGAGGTCTCGTTCATGTTGGTCGCCGCGACCGTTCGAGCCTTGTTGCCTTCGTCCATCAGGTGCTCGATTTCCTGGAAGCTCCCGACAACCAGCTTGGCGAGATCCTCGACGTAGGGGCCTGTAGATGGATGCTCTCGGACCTTGAGGTTGCCTTTCGTGGTCGGGTTGAGCAGGTCGCGAACGCGCTCGTTGTAGATTTCCAGGTAGGAGACTTCAACTGTGCACTTGGTGCTGGTGTCGTTCTTCTGGATCGATTCGATTCGATTGAACATGTCCTGGCAGATGTTGGGAATAATTCCGACCTCCTTGCCGTAGCCCATCATGGAGTACGACTTTCCAGAGCCAGTCTGGCCGTAGGCGAAGATACAGTTGTTGTACCCCTGAAACGCATTGTCCAGTAGGGGCCTCCCCAAGTCGTCGAACAGGTTGGATTGGCCGGCATAGCTCGAGTCGTCCTTGTTGAAGGACCAGTACGATCGGTCGAAGGCGAATGTCTTGGCTCCCCCGTCCTTGGCCGCCTTGCTCCCATGCCCGTCTGGTGGTGTGATGACCGTCTGGTTTTCCTTCATGTTGACGATGCATCTTGATCCGCGATCGATTTCTAGTCGAGAGTCAGTCAGTGCCACTGTTCCCCCCCAATGGCCACGGTGGCAAGGCTCAGGGGATGCCTTGGAGAGCACCGGTCATACCTCTTCCGTTGAACGGCCGCACTCTCACCACCACCTTGATGTTCCCTCCGCCGGCAGGCGCCATGGCTACTCGATCGTCCGCGGGGACCCAAGCTGGTCCCCTTGAATCCCTGGCGTCCCTGCAAGCAATGCGCCCGAGCTGGCTCTGGCACGCCCGAGTCGGCTCTGTTACGCCCGAGTCGCGCGCAGTAGATCCGCCGAGTCTCGAGGAAGTCGCATGTATCCCCGTATCCAAAAGCCCGTCAAGGAGCCCCGATCATGCTCTCCGATGTCCTGCCCTCGTGGAAACGCGGGCGTTGACGCACCAGCACGGTGCGAGGTGGACGACGGAGGAATGACGTCCGAGGCACGTCGCGGGACGAGTACAGCAGCACGTCGCGAGGTTCGAAGCCGGCGATGATCGCCTGAGCGAGGACAATTTCCGTTCCGGCAGTCGTCGAATCGTGAAAAGGGCGCGGGAATGTCGTGGCTCTATGCTGAGGTATGCTGAAGCGTCAACAAATTGGTATCGAGGGGGACGCGGTCGCGCTGATCCCTGACACGGAGTGCGCCTCGCCTGTGGCTGCAGCGCCACTCACTGGCTAGATCTGATTGGGGCACAAATAATGCTTGTCAGGGAGTTCACGTGCAATCCAGGCACATGCAGGTGGCAGCAGCTGAACGATCCGTAGATTATCCGTCCACGGATGCAAAGTGAGCACGAGTAGTGACGATGATGTAGGAGCTGGGATTCGATGAATCTGGCAGTTATTAAGCAGAGACACGAGGAAGGATCGCGTCACGGCTGCAGAAGCGGTAAATCATTGGCCGAGACGCATTCGGCAACTCTGTCGTCCCCATCTTGATCTCAGTCCCCGGCCTACTGGCCAACCAGGCGGCCCTGACCCGTAGGCGCTGTCGGCATATTTAAACCGTCTGAGGCTGTCAGATAATACGTGAGTTCACTTTCAAGCGTCACACGCCCTCTGTTCTGTGGCGTCACCCCAATCTTGCTCGACGCGCCGAGGTTCATGAGCTGAGTCTCGCGACTTACACCCGGTAACATCTAGCGACAGATATCGGCTCCTCGTGTACACCACTACATTAGTTCACAGGCGTGCAGTCCGTATATATTAATAAAAGACTTGCCTCTGCATCATACAGCCAAGGCAGCTTATATATGTGCGTCGCAGCGGGCTGCAGCAAGCAGTCCGCCCGGGACGGCAGCTGCACGAGCGGGGAATACGCGTTGGGCCTCGGAGCCCAACCTGACTGAACACGACGACCACAAGCGGGCAAGGCGTGAATGGATTGAGCAAACAGCCAAGTCCGCGTTTACCCGTATAGGACTCTCCTCGTCTCCGCATCTCGAGGTCATTTCTGATATTATGCAGGCGCCTAAAATTACCTTTGAACGGTGTCCAACGCCACTCGATGATTGTGCTCTGCTGTTGTCGATCAACGCCTCGCTCGACCAAGCATAATGTCCACAGTGGCAACCAGGGCAACGTTCAAAGATTATTGCATCTCATTGCCATCTGCGCCTGTATTGGCGATTACCATCAGGGTGAGGCGGGCCACCAATGACCGGCTTGCCCGTCGTGACTTGTCCGCCTCACTTTCGCCTGGGTCCATCGCGCTGTTCGTGACAGGGTTCTTTGGTCGAGAAGGCTGCGAATATTTGCGCACATCAGGACCGTTCTTTGCATGCCAGCACTGCACATCACCAAACACGGCACGCTTTGTGGGTGTCGTCGCGGCTGGGGGCGGTGAAGCTGGGTCGCGTGGTGTTGTGATTGGACTGCGGGCACGCTGCCCTTTGGTCCTCGTCTGTACGACGGCATGAGCTAGGAGTGGAACTTCAAATCATTCCGCTTCCATGGTGACAACGTTTGCCATAAATGCCAACCTGGGTCGCTCATTCCGTCTCCTTTTGGGTCGAGGAGCCTGAGTCGCACCGCACCGTTTTTCGCTTTGCGGAATCAACCCTCTCCGGGCTCTGAAGCTTGTCGCCATGTCGTCTGCGATGAATCGATACTGGATACCCCATCTAGATATCCACAAGAAGGTCATCACGCAGGAGCTCCAATACCACCTTGGGCCTCAAGCAACGGTTCGGGCATACACCCTTGAGGTACCATCTCATGCCTCGGATCTGCAGAGTTGGTCCATGCTGAACCATGAGTATCCAGGGAGAGGATGGGTTCCTCATTACAACACCAGGCCCTTGCCTGAGCGATGTGAGCTCCTGCATGTCTTCAGATGACCGTCCACTTTCCAGTTAACAGAAGCACGTTTCTTCCCTAGGAGCAAATTGACGATATATGTCGAAAGTCGAAGGAGCTGTGGGATAGACAGGTGGCGGCCAAGATCCAGGAGAATCCGTCAAAGATACTCAAGCGACCGCTGCACCAGCCAATAATCGTTTCTCGCGGATTCAGCGACGGAAGCGGCAGAGAGGGCAACCTCCGACAGCACAACGACCGTCGGTGAGCTGGGGCCCAATGACGACCCGGAGAGCCCGATACTCGATCTCGGGAATTATTTGCTCAAGAGACGGAGTCTGCTGCAAGCATTGTGTACGAGTACCAACTTGGACTCGAGCGTTGGTTGGGGCGTGTTACACGGCCAATGCGCCACATGAAAAGGCTAGAACTCGAGAGCCTTGAGGTCGTGCCAACAATGCAGGCGAATCAGATGCACAGAAATCCCAATATTTGCTCCCGGTGAAAGGCAAGGCCTCATGCGCCACGTAGATCTGTACTGCCGAGTTCCGTGTCCGGCAGCGTGCTGCCATGTGGCAATGTTTCAATCCAATGGATGGCCGCTGCCGCCAAGGGCATGTGAGACTGCACTTGGCCATGCACGTCGGCTCAAGGAGCAGGGCGTGAGAGGACTGCGGCATATGAACAAACCTCCCCATGCCGGAGTCTATGTTCTTATTGGTATCTCTGGTTCACTTGCAGTTGGTTGCATTCGTGCATTCGGCCAGTGTGTCGGTACAGCCAACCCTGAGGGTGCCCAGCGGTGTCACCGTGCCATTGCCCGTTCCGCAATGCTGCCCACCTCTGGACGGGCGATGCTTCAGGTCGAGGGGCTTAGGCCTTTCTCAAAACTCCTCTCGTAGCGTTGAATATCCAAGGGTCCCGTTGGCCAGAGTAGCAGTGCCTGGATGTATGCTGATGGGACATCCGCGCCCGCAGAGATACCGGCAGGAGCCTTCGGCTGGGGCATTACATACCCAATGATGTTTATCCATTCGCCAACACGCGTCATCTCGGATCGGAGCGTCTCAAGCACCAGCTCGACGTTGACCAACACCGCGACATTAGTTCCCTTTGGATGCAGATGGCCAACCGTCAGCGAGGCCGATGCTGTAGAATATGAGGTGACACTGCAGAGCAATCAGCACGCTGCGCAGAATCTCGGCCCCAAGTCCCAAGGCTGCTCCAGTAGAAGCATCGTATGAGCCGCCATGAACGTACCATCCCAAGAATCGGACCTTTTCGCCAGAGGGACGGCCGGGCAATGACGACAGCAGGCAGAGCTGCGAGGGGACTGGCCCTCGCGACATTGCCTCGGATGACGCTATGAAAAGGCTTTGTGGTGTTCCGGCATCATGTCGCTATCGCTGATTTGTCGGCGCGTCAGATGCTGTTGAGAGGTGCAAGTTTGACCTCACGTGAAGTTAGATTGAAATGCGGTAAGCGGGCGATTTCGCGACTCCGCACCAACCTACCCTAAACACCAATACCTCCACAACCATTCTCCAGTCTCTGGACAATTGACAGATCAGCACACATTAATTGGATTGGTGGCCTATTGATTGCAAGCATGGGGCCAAATCTTTCACCGACATTTGTATACAAGATTGTGCCGTCGGCTCCGCCAGAGCCAGTTCCAGCAGAATATCCCCTCTCCGACCTGGACAGAAACGACGGCTTTATTCACCTCAGCACAGCCACGCAGGTAAGACGTGTTGCACCCTATGAGAAACGGTAAATGCTGATGCAAAACAGGTGCCCCTCACGGCCGACAGATTCTTCAGTACCGTCTCTCACTTGTGGCTGATCAAGTTTGAGCTCGCCAAGTTTGTCGATCCGATCATGTGGGAGGGCGGATTTCCGCATCTGTACGGCAACTTCGGCGCAAAAGACGTCCACTCCGTACAAAAGTTTGAGCGCGCAGAGAATCAATCGTGGGCCGAAAGCATGGGTGCCCCATCATGGCTGGAGTAGGATGGTCGCATGTCTATATGCTTGGTTGGCTACGTGCCTACATAGAGCCGATCTGGAACACCTGCATCTAGTCCTGAATGCCCAAATCCTTCTGCACCATGCCCCGGCAGATGGGGTGGTAAAAGTCCCTGTTCTTCGCAAACGTGTCCAGCGCCAGCTTCTTGTCCACCTTGGACAGCGCGCGGAAGAGGGGCCGGACGAACTTCATCCGACCAACAAGGCCGAGGAGCTCGGCGACTCCGTGGAAGCAGGCCGGGTCGTTGGCCTTGAGGGCAACGAGGTAGTATGAAGACTTGAGCTCGACATTCTTCGACGAGATCAAGTCGTACACATTGCCCAGGAGCTGGGCTCGCTCGGCGCTCAGCGGCTCGGCTTGCGACACCTCGTCGAGGAAGACGAGCTTCTGGTCGGCAGTAAAGGATTCGACGTCCTTGGCGCTTGGCTCAAACGACTGCGATTAGGTCAGAATATGTGTTATTCCCCAGGAGCTGCATGACGGAGAACGTACGGTATCCTTCCACTTCTCTGCCAGGTCGTAGCACATGGTCACCAGCGTGGTGTCGAAGTCGGGCTTCGGCGGCAGACCTGGCGCGTAGAACTTGGCCTCCCAGTCAATGGTAGCGATCTTGCTCTTGAGGCCCTTATCGCCGAGGCCGTTGAAAAAGTCCATGAACGTGTCCCGGAACTCGAACGAGTCCAGCGATTTGCCCGACCACTTGGTGAAGTAGTGAGGAATGAACTTGTCAAAGCTCTCGCGGCCGACCAGCCGGTCCAGGTAGTAGACGAAGTGGAAGCCCTTTTCGTAGGCGACCTGGCTGTAGACGTCCTCGGGGTCTACGTTGTCGTGGCTGACGATCAACTTGGTGTACTCGTGGTCCTTTCCGAACATCTTGACAGCGTCCTCTGGTTGTCATCAGCAGTCGTGCCTTGAGCATCGGATCCATGCGTACATACCGAGGCTCTTCCAGCCAAGGATAGAAGAGAAGTCAAACTCGGGCTCGCCGTGGATAGCGGCCTGGATTCGGCGCTCGAGGTACACGGTCCAGCCCTCGTTCAACCAGCTGCACATTTGTCAGTCCGCTGTGCTGCCTCTGGCAAAGAATCGAGCTACTTACAAATGCTCCCAGCTAGCGTTGGAGACCAAGTTTCCACTCCAGCTGTGGCTCAGCTCATGGGCAATCACGTCGACATTCTGACGGTCGCCGCTGATGATCGTCGGGGTCGCAAAGGTGTAGACCGGGTTCTCCATGCCTGCAGCCGCTGTCAGTAAGCCTTAGTATATCTCACCACAGCCAAACTGACCTCCGTAGGGGAAGCTAGGGGGAAGAACCAAGACATTGTATTCTCCCCACTTGTACGGGAAGATGAGCTTGTCGGCAATGTTCATGAACTTTTCCATGTCCTGCTCCAGCTCCCACTTGCAGTCCTCGAGCTCATTGGGGCCAGTCGCGACGACACTGCGGGGCCCGATGCGGGCAGTGGCGATGTCTCCCGAGGCGACGGCAAACAGGTACGAGGGAATGGGGACCTTTTGCTCAAACTCGTAGAGCTTCTCCGTGCCGGGGGTCGCGGCATGGTCGCCGACGGGGACACCGGAGGCAACCACGGGGAGCGCGGAAGTGAGCTTGAAGGTGTAGGTTGACTTGACGTCCGGCGTGTCCTGGCACGGGAAGATTGACCGGGCGTTGATGGCCTGGCACTGCGAGAACATGTAGGGGTGCTTCTTGTTCGAGGTCTGGGCAGGGGTGAGCCATTGCAGCGCCGTGCACTTGTCCGTCGTCTGCAGATCGATCACAAGGTCGATGACCTCGCCCTTGGAAGCGCCCTCCGGAAGCGAGATGTGCAATGGCGCACCAAAGGGGGCAGAGTGCGGCTTCAGCTCCCACTTGGACTCCCTGGAGTTGACGTTGACGGACGAGACGTCGAGGAATCTCGTGTCCAGAACGACCTCCCTGCTCCCCTTGTCAGTCTGGCTCTCCAGCTGCAAGAGGACAGAGCCCTTGAGACGTCTCTCCTCGAAGTCGAGCTTGAAGTTGACCGTCGTGTGCTTGGTGCGCCACGCGCCGTAGTTGGACAGCGTGGTGGGATCGCGGTTCGCCATGCTGACCGATGAGACGCCCCGCCTCGCTGTGATTGTGATGAAAATCTGAGAAGACCGAGGGAGGCTGATTCGCTTCAAAGGTGAGAACCACGACATGTGTCCGACAGCAGGCCAGAACTTATCCCACTTCAGGTCAGGAACCCCATTGTCAATGGTGTCGTCGTGCCGTCACACATTCCTAATACGGGCATCACGTGCCGCCCCGCTCCGATCCGAGGTTTTAGATGTTCGTACGGACTGCTCCAGCCATTCACTGCGGTTCCTTGTTATGTCACTGAAGCTCAATTATTTCTTCATTCACTAACTGCCTGGAAATTAATGCGCTCACAGTATTTGTTTCTGGAAATTATTGTGAAGCTCATATTCTAACATACCCAATCGTGCCCGCGGCGGGCGACTTTTTCACACCCCGAAGGTAAGCGGCGGGCCGCGTCGGGTACAGCAGCCAGGCACCGAGTGCTGCGGAGGTCGCAAAAAGCGGCCACAGAGAGGCTCAATGCAAAGGACTCAATGCAAAGGAATTTCCTCCATTTGGCCATGCGAAAAGCAACGATTGCCGGATGCCAAATTCCCTGGCTGGCTCCAGCGCAAATGCCTTTCCGTTGGTGCTCGCCCTGGCTAGTTGAGCACCAACTTCAACGGTAGGAAATGCATCGTAGCCGGCCAGTTTCTTCGAACGAAACAGCGTCTATTTAGATTGACCAGTTCATCCTACCACGATAATACTACCGCAGGTAGTCTATTCATCAAGTGTTTGCTGAATTGTCTACTGCTCTTCTGTCTCTCTGAAAGAGTACGTATTTCGTACTCTGAGAGCTGATGTCCCAGTTGGGAAGAGCACAGCCAACATGCATGCGGCCGCATGTCAGGCGGCCTCCCTGGTCAACCAAGTATACATACTCAACACCATAAAACTTCTTCCACATGAGAACAATATAAGAGAAGTCCAAAAAGAATAAAATGGAATTTTGCCAAAAATAATAGATAACATACAGCAGCCGGTATTCGCTGGTCGTCACCGACCCAACTACTAATCTGCCCCTTACCAGCCTAACTATGGGAGAGCGGACGGGATCCCGTGTGTTCTGGTAGGTATGGCCGTATGTACCAGCAACTTAGTGAATTTAGTATATAAAGGGACAAGGGTTCTGCGATAAAATGTGCTGCAAGTTCCAGCTTCACGGCGCGTTTGGCATCAACACGGCGAAGGGGGCGGGAAACCCAGGAAGCCCGCACAAAGGGGTTCAATGCGGTGGAGCAGTACGGTTTCGTGTTAGTGGTGGAATGGGGGAAGGGCATGTGGTGGTTGGAGGATTCTTGCAGATGATGGGCTCAATGATGAGGATAGTAGACGGGACTGAGGATATGACGCGGGCTGCTCTGTGATTACCAACGACAAAAATGAACGCTAAGTGAGAGCCTCACATCAGCTAGAATAGTGGCATATGGATGATGGATAGAAATTGCTCTGTATGATGTTATTCTCTCCGCTCCTAGTGTATGTTCTAGACGTGGACTCAAAAGGCTCGTCTATGTGTCTTCCTTCCATGAGAAATATTAATAGGTGAGGTAGACTGTCAGTAGTACAGTAAAAAGCTCCAAATCCAAAAGCAGGAGAGTCATCCTTTGTAATCGCAGAGCAAAAATTCACTCCGAGCTTATTGCAACAAGTGTGGCAAGTATCTTCATATTGACAAATCAACGCCTATATACGCCACTACCGGCTACATCTGCTTGAGTGTGCTTCTACTTTAATTTGACTCGTTTGGCCAACGCCAAATGTTCTTGTCGGGTCTTTGGGTATAAAGGTGCTCATGAATCGTAGCCACAACCACGACTACATGTAGCCCTGTTAGTTCTTGTATCCTTGCTTGACTCCGTGTCCATGCCAATGGTATCATCGCCATGCTGATGACTAGTATCGTTGTTGGCATGCATGGCGACTCAGACTTGTTCACATCATCATGGCCTGGATCAGAGCATCACGTTAGCAAGATCATTGCCGGCTGTTGTGTCGATGTCTCACTCGAGGCATAGGTGTCTCTAGTGTGCCACTATCTTGGGCTTCTGCCGTTTCTCGTCTTCGGTTTATTGTCCTTTCCCTTCCCACTAAGCCTAATCCAAGACCAGAATCTTGACTCATTTTGAAGGGTGATGAGTTAGATGGAGCTATATACGTTGCTTTTGCCCCGCCGCCGATGCTCCGCTGTAGGCGCCTGTCTTCGAGCACCTCGTCAGGCTCGCCGGGCTCGATGGTCGTGACACTTGAGAATTTACCGTGATAGGCTTGTCGTGGTATTAGCGTCCTGGCACGCATCAATGGATTGGAGCTGTGTCTATGTGGCTTGCAGCAATGGATCCGGTAAAGAAACCCTTGGGGTCATGCTCCAAAAGTACTGTGGTCGTCATCAGATGCAATCACAAGAAAGTGGCGGGAAAACGACATAGAATCTGGCCTTGTAGGTGGTAGTACGCGGCGGACCCAGCCCTTTCCCGGGAGCCGAGACCATGCGATCTTGAAGATCCAAATGCATTGATATGAAAGGTGAGATGGTTTCTAAAGCCTCATTCTCGCCGGAGAGGGGAGGGTTTGGAGGTTTCGGGACAGAGCAGGGTTGGGCATCAGGGAAAGGTGACCAGTCAGAAGCTGGGGCAGCCAAGCAGAAGAGTGTGGGAAACGAAAAGCACTGTTACAAGGTCGATTGCAGATGGGCCCCTGTCAGAAGTCTCAGAACTATCCATATGTAGAGAGACAGTCAGCTTGCAAAGGAACTGCTGTAACCCAAGCGTCTCCTCCCAGACCCTTTGGATGACGCACAGTTACCGGACCGTACATGTAGGTGTACTCGGTAGTACCTCGAGTGGTAGGAGTTATTGCTGGGAGGGCAGTCGTCAGCCACTGTTGCCTACCTACCCAGATCCCACCAACTGTTAAGGAACTACCGCCAAGTTACCAGCAGCCACAGCTGACGCACTATGCGCGTGTAAGCAATCCCTATGCCGGTTGCTGACAACTCGGGCGGCCAGTAACGGCGACGTACTAGTATCCTGGGGTATTCGTACTCAGTCTGCGCCACGCTGCAACAAACGCTTCATTTCCACCAACTAGTCATGATAAGACCCATGGCATGTCTCTGAGCACGCAAGCTGAGGCGGTGCCGCGTGATTGCTACCCAACTCATGGGAGGGGGAGCGTTGATCGTCGCAGCTGGCGCCCAAATGTAGCTATCACCATCCTCTGGCGGAACACGGACTCGGCCCGCCAAGAGAGAACATGGCGACCCCGTCACACGAGTTTTTCTTCTTCGGAAGCGACATTGAACGTCTCGGCAACGACGCCGCCCCAGAGCTGCTCGTCGCGCCTGTCATCAAATCGCAAGGAGCCCTCCACAGCTACGGCTTGCCGGCGGCCTGCAAGAGCCTCTGTGATGCCGGACAACAGGAATTGGTAGGCCGGCTGCTTGTGCCCATCGTCTCGATAACTCGGCTGCTCATGAACAAGCTAGTCGGGACGCATCAATAGGAGGTTTGCCGATCTAGGCTTGGAGAACCCGGTCGGGCCGGTGAAGCGAGGCGCGTTCCGGCTCGATCCGGGCGAAACGGCGTGGCAGGACGAGGGCTTCACAGGGATTCTACTGCCGGTGTTTCCCAGACCGGTCGACGTTGTCTTGGTTGTCCCGGGAGACTCAGCCGATGACACACGGTATCTACACGTCACCCGGTGGTTCCCAAACCAAGCGCTGCATCTCTACAAGACGGGACTGGAGATTAAGAGAGGTAGCATTCGCTTTGTGTGTCTGCTCTATTCGGTCGAGAACAGGGATTCGTGAAAGAAGGTGTCCCGGCCGCCGTGGACTCTCAGCGGCACCCCCAGCAGCTGGTGGATACGCAGACGACTGTGCGAGCCGGCCATGTTAGCCGTGCCGGCGCGTATGTAGAGCAGGGCACCGTACCTCAGCCGTCCTCCGAGGTTGTCGTGTACAAGGTTAGGGATAGACACCATCTCCGAGTCCCACTGCGCCCGGGGACGGTAGATTCCAGGCAGGGCATCGTTGAAGAAGGTCAGAAACTTGTCTGACCAGCTTAGGGAGAAGAAGGTGCTGAGGATATAACGGACTGGGCATCGTCAGAACAACAACCGCAAGCAGACAAGCGTGGCTTGCCAACCGTAGAGGGGAAGCTCGTAGGCGCGAGGGCCGATGCGCTTCTCATCGAGCATGCGGAGCAGATCAATGCCCAGCCGCACTGCCCTCCGGTAGTCAATCAGGTTATTGTCGGGGAACTGCTCCGACCTTGCGTCAAAACAACGCAGAAACGACCTCGTGCCATTGTTTATCACGCTGCGGACCTTGTGGCCTTCGTCAAATGTAATTCTCCCCTTGTAAACGTCGGCATCGGTTTCCCGCATTCCCACATGGCTCGCCCCCAGGACAACCAGCTTGAAGAAGGCGGCCTCGTCTTCTACGTTTCCCATGGACTTCACATGCTCCACGCAAGCATGGAAGAACTCGTCCCAGCCCAGTGTCGCTCGGATATGCGGTGCGATCGGTAGTATAAGGCGCTGCCGGAGATGCTCGACTCGGCTCGGTGATGTCAACTCGACGCTCCAACCCTCCTCGCATTTGGGCAGTCTGCCGAAAAAGGAACTGAATCGTTTGAAGACTGCGGTGCCTTTGTAGGAGCTTACGCTGGAGGCGCTCATGCTGGGGCGTGCGAGTATGATGAATAAAGTAGAGCTGTATCTCTGGCTGCGGTAGGCAACGGTCCTGGGTGAAATCTCGACTGCTTGTGCGTGCAGCCGCCGGTGTTCTCCCCGACAATCGAATACACATATATTTGTGCGGGGGTGGCTTCGAGCAGCACCCATGAGATTGCATATCACTTGTGATTGCCCGGCTGCTGAAAAGGGCTGAGATCGGTGAGATGTCACCTCCGCCCAAGGACGTCCTGAAGCCTCGGTGTGCCACTGCCTCGAAGCAACGCTGACGCTCACTTTCACGAATGACAACCATAGAATGCCATCTCGAGTAGTCGCCGGATTGCCAAATTAATCGCACTGAGAGCCATGTTTGTCGAGTGCGCGACTATGCAGTTGTCCCAGGCAGAGGCTGGCTGATGCCAATATTGGAATATGTCAAAGAGACCTGACTTTTATTCATAGACTCGTTGAAGGCAATTTCTTCGCCAACACCCTTAGGCCCGCTACCCGATGGTACTCTCGAGCTCCTCCGTGGAAAAATCGCCGGCAAAGGCATTGCCGCTGGAGTTTTCTATTTCACGGTCGCTGAGCTTGTCCCTGGGTCGGTCCCAAACCGCCATCCACCTGCCCTTGAGGGCGACGGTCGCTTTGCTGCCGAGCTTGTCCATGGGCACGGTTGGCGCCTTGAGGACAAGGTCGTTCGTCGCTGCGGCCTCAGGTCCAACAACGATGAGACAGTCGTCCGGCGGTGGCCACATCCGCGCTGCCTTGATGGTGAGCAGCTCCAGTGGCTCCGAGGCGCCAGCAGGCGTAATGGAGAGAAGGCCGAGCGGGAGGGCGAGCCCATCCAAGGGCGACTGGTAGGATAGGATCGTGACCTCGTGGTCGTTGTTGTTGACCACGGAGACCCTGACTGTCGGGGGCGAGGAGCTGGTCTGCCGCAGCGTGACCGCGAGGTTCCCGATGGGGTTCGAGTCTGTGCCGCCAGCCATCATGGACGTCTTACCACCGAGCGAGTCGTTGGATGGATGGGAGGACGCGCCGTCGACGGTGGAAAATGCCGAGCAGGTGGATGCGACGAGCGAGCCGAGGATGAGACGCAGGCTCGGGCAGCGCAGCCGCGTCATCGGGTAGAGAGTGGTGATGGAGGAAGGAAAAGCAAACGACCGCAAAGAGACGTGTCGTTGCGAAAGACTCCTGTGGGGGTGGAGGTACCTGCCCAATTCGTCGAGGTGGTCGCACATCACAGGCTGGCTCCTTCAACCTCGCTAGTCAAGTCACGAGGCGCGACAGCAGGATCAGGAGCTGTGTACTTCTTCGCCGCCACGCTTTCGAAGACTGACGATGTATTTGGCTATCAGCCTGATGGGGGAAGACATACGGCCTTGGCCAAGACTTGATCCCGTTGCCCATCAACGACCTCTCCAGGGGCGGAAGCACAATACCCCATCCATCGGCGCTGCAGTTCGCCAGCCAGGACAACAGCAAGTCTGTGCTCTGTTACCTACGGGCAAACGTGCAAGCCAATGGCGACATGGCCTACTACGAGTACGCCCGCCAGGGAGCGCAGCCCGGCCCTGTTGACAAGATGAACGAGTACCTTACTTAAGCGCTCCGACCGAACGCCAGGGGCACGGTCGCCAGCGTCTTTCGACGGCATGGCCAGCGTGCACAACCACGTCGACGGAGACGACCCGAGCCTGCACTTTGCGGACGCCCACGGCGGGTGCAGCCCTGGTCTCGGGGGCTTCGGGTGTACACGCTCGTTGGCCAGAGCCAGATTGTGTTTTATGACATGTTGTTTTCGTATCCTGCAGGTTGCACTCGACGGCCGGTGCCACACATATGATCAGATCATCAGACCATGATGTATGCCCAAGAGGGCACGCACGCACCTGCGCATCATCGAGGGCACGGGTGACCGACTACAACGGCCACGGACACGACTACACCCGCAGACCGCCGTCCGAGACGAACCTCAACCATGCAGACGCCCAGGCACGCCTTCTTCCCCACTACATTGACGCCCAGTGCTGAGGGCACAGCTGAAGCCTCCGGGAATATCCAAGGATATGGATGGGATGCGAGATGCGGAGGAGGGGAGCGCGGGGGAGAGCAAGCGTCGGTTTCAGAGCAAGCCCGCGAGAGAGAATAGACTTGTTGGCTGCATGATCGGACTTGGATGAAGGTCTTGGAACCGTGGACAATGCCGTGCCCGGAAGAGGGAAGAGTTGCTTGCAACGCCGCTTGTGAGAGAAACCTGTTGGCTGCATGACGGGCATGGAGTGGCACTCGAGCGCGAGACGCCAGGCAACTCCGTTCGGCAATGCGACAAACGTGAAAGATGGTTGTGATATCCGTGTCTCAAGTCTGCCGTGGGTGGCTCCCTCGGCGGCGGCCGCAAGACGTTATCTACCTTGACGGAGCCCGTGGTGGTTCGATGATGAGCGTTGCCGGTGCTTCCCGGTGGTAGTTGTTCCAGAACGCGAGACCTACCTCGAGCGATTGCATCACGGCCAGCGGCAGCAGCATGTGCTGCTGCTAGCGCCGATAGCCAAACGTGAGAACCCGAGAGTGAGGTTGCGTTGCAGCAAAGCCGGCCCCCCCCTCCCGGGCTAATCTGCGCACAGATTCGAGACACCAGCGCCTTGTCCCGTCGGACGAACACGGCACTCTGACCACGCGCGATTGGTCCACGACCGGAAGTTGAGGCCATGCAACGCGACGTGTTTCGCTCTGCTAATGGAAACAACGCGGGCAGTTCGTGAACCCTCCCACCCAGGTCGACGAACCACGCGATGGACGAGCGAAGACACCAACGATGGAACGAACGAACGAACGGGTCGTGCCATTGGCGTCGCTGCATCCTCGTGGGGCGCCCAGTGCCGCACAGCAAGAATCTTGGTCCCGTTGCCATGGTTGGCTCGGTATTAGTTACTAGTCCGTGCCCACCCCTTCATTCGTCCGCCGCACAGAGTATCAGGTACTCGAACACGAACAGAGGAGACGGCTTGTGTACGAGTACTCGTAAGGCGCGATTAGGGCTCTTAGTCGGGCGGCAAATCGCCCAGTCCGAGGCCCGATCGCGGCACTGTTCGGGGTGTCTCCGGTCGTATGAGTTGGATCGCCGTCGTGGCCCGAGGCTCGCTGCGCGAACGCACGCGGCGACAGCGGCCAGCGGTAAGTATATCCCTCACAGAGAAAGGCACAAGGGAGGAACCATTAAACGGGAAACAGCCAAAAAAAGTCGCAGCAATCGAGGATCCTCCACCGCTGCGTGCTGGGAGGGCGAAACGGGCGTCTCGCCGTCGCCTTTCCTGCGTTGCATGTAGATTCACACAACCTCCGTCGGCCGGCGCGCGGGCAATGCATCTGCTCCGGCTCAAGTCAGAAGTCGGCCCCACTTACCGAGCCGGAGGCGGCTGGTGGTCACGGCTTCATGTGGCTGGCGCCGGCGGTCGGCGTCTCGGCCGAACCCGCCTCATCCACCAGGCCGTCGCCACCCCGTGCATCAGCAGCCTGGTGCTGGCTCGTCACCGTCTCCCAACGACCTATCCCGCCGACGTCAAGCCCAGGCCGCATGTGCTGCCCATGGACAATCAGCCAAGTCTGCTCACTGCGCCCGTCGAAGCCAGCCAACGCCCGTGCGCCCGACCCTGGCCGCCTCACCACGTCGTTGACGGCGAGCGCCCGACCCTGGCCGCCTCACCACGTCGTTGACGGCGAGCAAGGATGCAGGAACCCCCCACCCTCCCCCACCCGCGTCACGGACATTATCGAGGCCGCCACAGAGCCAGTCGGGTTCTGAACATGACCGCCATCAGGTGATGGGACGGGGAAGGAGGGGCTCGTCGTATGAGGTGCTGCACGCAGAGGTAGCCATCTCCTCTTCTAGGAAGTATCTCGACGGCCCGGTACTCGTAGGCTCCAGAGGCAACGAAGTCCGCCCGGAATCATGCAGGCAGTTGGCCTTGGCTGCGAGGGACCCCGGCAAAGTGCGGAGTTGAAACAATGTTTCAGCCCTGGGCCTGGCCTGGTAACGGGTACCTGGGATATCCACGTCAGAGAGCCGCTCGGACCGCTTGATGCATGGAGCAGGGTATTATTGAACCAGGCTTTATGCATGCCAAGCGAGGGCAGCATGCCGTCGCCTTCTTCAGACGACTGCACGAAGTAACATTGCGCCATTCGCGGCGGCGATAAAACAAAGTCGTTGTGCAACATGCTGAAAGCGGCTTCTTGTCGAAAAGAAAAACCGTGTTGGTTCCATGGGTATCACCTGTAACCGCCTTATGCAATGCGGAGGCGGAACAGGACGTCCGTTCTCGGCCCTCGCTTATGCTGATTACGGCCGCGCACCTGGAGCATCCTTGTTCCCTCTCTTCAAAGGGCCCGGGCTACATCAGGAGTACGGTTACGGACTACGGACTACTCGTACCGAGCCTTTGGACATGCGACGGCTGGGCAACTAGGGTCGCCAGGCGAAAAGATGACAGCTGCCAAAGAGTATCGGATTGAATCCGCATAGCTCGGAGGAAAATTGGCTATCGTCTCAGGGCGGTGGAAGCGTTGAGGGCAACAACACTTGGCGCCGGTGTTGGCACAGCACAGCCCGATTGCCTGAATCGGGGGCCCACGACATTGTCTCCTTGGATTTACCAGTCCGAGAAGCAGGCTCTCGGCTCCGTACGGCTCAGTTGGTGACCATAAGTGACTGCCTCCCAGTGTCGAAGGTTGCAGCCAGGTGGTGGTTGAACATACTCAATATACGAGCTGCTGCCATCGGTTTGTGTGTGCCGTTTGTCTAGACAAGGTGCGCCTTGTTCACAAGCCATTTTGACATCTCAAGTTGCAAATAACCCAGTTCGGGCACGGCGATAATGCCAGCCGAAGCCGGCCGAGGTTTCGCGCTGTTAGTAATAGTTTTGGCTGTTGGACGCCTAGAAGCCCGTATCACCCGCGGGCCGTGTCCGAAGCGTACTCGTAGAACGGATGTGCTTTGACACACGAGTACTGTCGTCCAGGATATGACGGCGGACCACCTCGGAGCTGGCCGTGAAGCCAGAATTTCGAGTCTCGCCTGCTTGTCGCCGAAGCGTCTGAGATGTTGGGAGCCGTGCTCATCCGGCGTCAGACTTGTGGAGGCCCCGTGAGACCTTGCCGAGAAACCGGGAGCGAAACTGCCGCAGAATCGACTTTTTGACGAGACACAGCCCGACCTGCTGCTGCAAGGCAGGTTGGGCATTGCTCCGGGCAGATCTTTGGTTGTTTGGGTTAGGAAGCCGTGGCTGCCTCCACCATCCTGCTGCCGCTTGGACGTGATGGCCGAGCTGACGAGCCGCATCTGACGGATAGGCCGAAGAGACGGGGAGTCAACGCAGCTCCTTGGGCATGTATAGGCGAGCGAGTAAGCAAGGACCTTGATGAGCTATCGAGAGGCATGGGCGTCGTTGCCTGACAGTTGGGATGCACTGTAAGGTTGGCAGGCAAGCCTATGCACTTCCGCTGGAGGATGTCACTATATGCCAATCGGAAGCTGGACCTGCCAGCCGCATGAGAGGGTTGCATTGCAGCATGAGACGCAAAGAAGGTGCACAGAGCCATAGCTCTGTCGCTGTGCCACACGAGTCGTGACGAGAGGAGATGATTGAGGACGATTCCCGGCCGTGCCGAGTCGGCGACGTCCGCCCTCTGCAGCGCACAGTACAGCGGCTCGCGGCTATGCGCGCAATGCTGCCGTGATGGCATGGCGGGAAAACATGACATGTGACGGTGCCCACACGACGCTCCCGGTGTATTGGCCCCCGGATTGAGTGTGGTCGTGGAATGACATTGCGGCGCTGTGGCGAGGTTCCGTATTGATGACCTGTGGCTGATAACTGACCACAGCCAGATGCAATGGCTCGGACACCACCTCGGCGGCGGCATGGACAGGGTCGGCAGGTTTCGTCCCTTACAGCGCTGTCTCGTCACGTGGGATGGAAGGCGAAAACCCTTCGATATCTGGAGTACATACCCCGGCCTTGAATTCGATTGACGTTGGCTGTGGGCGATGGAATCGTGGAAGTTGAGCTGGAGAACACTGCTTGATCTCGGTGAAGAGCAGGGGTTTGCCATCTCGCGAGTCGATCGTCTCCAGACAACGGATACGTATCCAAAGACGGCTGGCTCCGCCGGGGATCCGTCCATCGAGGCAGATTGACAACGGGCAATGCAAGGACGAGGCTAGCAGGCGCAAGCGTGATCGACGGCATGGGATGCCTTGCCTGTCACCATTAAGAGTCTCCCCAGCATATATCTCGTCGTCGCGGGATGCCGATGGAGGGCTGCGTGCTTGCCAGTTCCTGGCTCCCCGCGCCATCGAGGGAGCAAGGAATTCTAAAAAAGAGCAGGGCGGGGTATAAGCCCTGACACGTGGTCTGGAGGATGCAACCTCAGCCCGCCTTCCATTTGAGGCCATCGCAGGTGATGCTTGACAGGCGGGTCCACGACACCAGGTCGTTTCGCCGAAACATTTCTTGCTCTTTTCAGCTTCGCGAGTCGCACGCCGCCTCGGACCATGCGCGATGGACGTGGACATGGAACTGAAGTGCAGAATTCGACCACCAGCATGAGGCACCTGCAGCAAGCCCGCCCCCCCCCATCGTGGGATGCACGCACTGACACTGGCTGGCGGACGTATGAACGCTTTGAGCCAAGGCTGACGCATCGCTTCGACTGCCTGCCGCCCCCGGAACACCGAACCGCACGCGGTGGCTGGCCGTGGAAATGAGGGCTGCAGACAGCTGTCAAGGAGCCTTTGCAGGTGGCTTGTTTGGCGTTCAGTAGGACGCGATCGCCCCATGTCGAGGCTGGCGATGGCGGTCTGCGTGTTGACAGCTTCCCCTGTGGGACGAGATCTTCTACGCCTCGCTGACTCGATGCTAGCCAGACGGCGCCATGCCATCCTCATCTTCCGGCCCAGGCCTGCGCATCGGGATATTATTGGCAGTTCTTTCTCCGATGTGCTTTCTTAGTGTCGGCTGCCGGTTTCATTCTCCGACTGTTCCAGGAATAGCCGCGCAGCTGTCCGCCACCACCCATATACCACCAGCGCATCGCCACTGTAATATCATGTCGGTATGTACTCGGATCCTCGCACTCGCAGCCTCCTGCATCGTCGAGGACGGGCTGGCGGGACTCTTCAGGAGACGCTGATCTGCCCTGTCAGGGTGGAGGACTTGGCCCTGCCGTATTCCGTACCTCGCCACATGGTCGGCTTGGATCACGGCCATCGTTCATCGGCCGGCGGCCCAGTGAAACCTTACATTATTGACGGCGCATTCTCTCTGGAGTGATTGATGAACTGAACGTGGGTCAACGCAGCCGCGCCATCTTCGGCGTTAAGACGCGGTGCTCTATCCTGATGATGGACTATCCATCGTGGAAGCGTCGGGGCATTCATGCGCGTGGAGCAGCCAAGCCGGTATTGTCGAGACTGGATACAGTCCACTTACTCGTCTGCAGCACCGCACCCGCAGCGCAGTGACATTAATTTACCTCGTTCGACCCGCCACTGCCGTACTCGTAGGCACCAGACAAAGTACCCAGAACGGAGTACGGTTACATGGACGAGAGCATTGACGCAGCACGGCCCGTTTGGGGCCCAGGCGGGGAGCGTGGAGCGGCACCGCTTCTGCAGCCTCCGTGCTATTTTCGGGACTCTCTTCGGGTACGGCTCTGCGTTGAGACAGCGGCGAGGAGAGACAGCCGAGGTGGCAGGGGAACCTGCGCGCAAGCAAAGGGAGGGACCAACAGCGTCGCAGACTCGAGGGATGATACCGATCGTGGGCGAAGAAGGAAAAATATCGCGGCTTGTTTGGCGGGGTCGCGGCAACTTGGTTTCGTGCCACTACTAGCCCACGCCCCTGGGCCAGGTACGGCGCAGTTGCTGCCAGATGGCGTTGCTCGTCACGGCGTCCGGTGGCCGCCTCGCGGGCTCCCACTACACCCGTCGTCGAGTACAAAGGACGTGAGCGTCATCGGTTTCTTCCGTGCCCGCAGCCCAGACACGTCGGCAGGGGTTGCGCTGCCTCGAGCCTCCTGGTCAGGCCTCACGCACGCCGACGAGAGACGCTCGGTCCAATGACGGGGCCCCGGTTTGGAACGAACGAGCGCGCGAACCACTGGACGATCGCCGGCGAGGCGAGGCGAGCGTGTGCTGCGCGCTGCAGAGGTGCCAGTCCTGCTCGTACGAGTAAGCAGGAGGAAACCATCACTCGAGCGCGCTTTGCTTCTGCGGTGCGTGCGCACTGATGATGGCCCGAAAGCCGTCGCCCGCAGAGGCCAGCCGGTCCTTGGCCAATTTCCACGGCTCGGCCTATTTCCTGGCCAGCGTCGCCGGGCCGCTGCTTGTTTTCCGCCCGTGCAGGGCAGCACGCAAGGCCGGTAGGTGAGGCTTGGTGAGGCTACCCGCCGGCCATGGCAGCACAGGCAGCGACTATCATTCGCCCACCACCTCCACTTCTGCGAGTAATACCGACTGGTGACAACCACGGCACTATTCGCCTCCGCTTCAGGCGGGCTTGTACTGTACGCAGCCCGCCTGACTCCTGCCAAGGCAATACTCGTACCTACGAGCACTCGTGCGGGCGGTGCGGCGTGCCGGGGGCGCTCCTCTGCAACGTCGTCGACCTGGGACCGAGATGCGGCCAAACCGCCACCGAGGAGTCGAGAGACTCGCCGCTGTGCCAGAGGTGCGCTCCCCCGCGGCTCCGTCTCTGCCATCCTTCGGGCGCGCTGCCTCGCCATGGCCGTCCGCCCGGTCCGTCTCCCAGCAGCCCGGGCAGCCTGGCCAGTGTGGCACCCAAAGTGGCATCGCGTAGCCTACCAGCCCAGATCTCGCCGTGCGGACATGGGCAGCAGGGTTGCAGGGGTCCCCCATGCTTCTTCTCTCACCCACGGCGGACGTGGGGCTGGACCGTGGTCTTCCTGGACGCTACCGCTCCCAGGACCCAGCATTCCAGGAACCGCTGGGTCAGCAAGGGGCTGCCGCCGTTTGACTCCGTCCTTTGACTGCAGCGTTCGAGCTTGGGTCTCGACACCCCTGTTTCTGGCCAGCCTATTCTCCTTTGGGCTTTGGAGCCTCTATCCGTGACCCTGGGCGTGACCTCGTGTTGCGCCCTGCAGCGGGTTTCAACTCCATGTACTTTGCCTCCCAGAGTGCCTCCCTCGGTCTCCCCACCACCTACACCGCCAGCCACCACCCATCCTCCCCGAGTCTGTCCGGCCCATCCCATACCAATGCAAGCTCCGTCTCAGAGTTTTGGCCCTGTGTTGGTTTGTCGATGATGTCTTTGACACTCGGGACCCTCATCGCCTCGATGGGCCTCGAGGCCCTGGCGGTGGACCCTCCTCCTAGCCCGGATGCAAGCGAAGGGCAGCAATCCATGTTGCCCATCAGGGCTGGCTAGCTCCGTGTGTGTCTGTGCCTGGTCCCGTTGCCTCCAAATATATACCACGCACGCCGTTGTGTCGTCGTCCGGCTCCGTCCCCGTTGGCTGTCGAATCCACGGCAGGTTGCCTTTCTTTTTAGCCGGCTATATCTCACCACCCGTGGCGTTATCAAGCCGTCTTCATATACCTCAGACCGTTTCCAAACGAGAAAACCTGCAGAGTTGGAAAGCCACAGTCTCGCGGCGCAATGGCTCACATCGCCAGCTGCATCGCCAACCTGGAGCCGGGCTCTATATCAAAGCCGTCCTTGCCGGCACCGCCAATGCTCTCGGTATGCACCTGCTCTACTGCCTCCTTGCTCCCTTTTGCTCTCGCCACTTACACAGAGTCGCGCAGACGACGCCGCCCACATCGACCCCCGAGAAGCCCTTTGCCTGGAGGATGCTGCAGCCTGACCAGCAACGGAAGTACCAGCTCTTCCCCAAAGAGAAGCAGCTGCCGGCTTTGAACAATGGCAAGGCACTGGATCCGGAAAAGGCGTTTGCCGTTGCAATGGGCCAGAGCGGCGAGAAGGCCGAGAAGACCGGCGCAGGGGTAAATCTGAGGCTCAGAATCAATCAGCATAACCTCGTGCGCCGACGCAAAGTCAGCGTTCCCGAGTTGGGTCCCATGACGACGGTGCAAGAGGTCGCCATGGATTCACGTATGGCCCCGACCTTGAGCCCCCGGGCGCAACATCCTTGCTAACAGGAAAGCAGCCACAATCCCTGGTCGGCCGCCGCTTCACGAGCGCTCTAGTAGTGCTCCAGAAGACGCAACCAAGACGGGTCGGCTTGGGGCCGCTGCGCCAGTCACGGTGACGAAAGACGGTGACGATGATGGCGAGGACGATTTTGCCAAGGCCATGGAGGAAGCATTCACAGCGGCCACCCCGGAAGCACAACGACCGGCCTCTCCCAAACACCTCGCCCCGCTCGTCATCCCAAAGTCCAACTCCCCAACCCCTCTCCTGCAATCCAAAATCTCAACGGCGAAGCTCAGATCCGACAGCACTCCCCCGTTGGAATCGTCACGGTCGGCCCGCATCGACGTCTCGCCCATGAGCCGGGCACGATTCCCGCCAAGTGCCTCGACGCCAGATCTCACTTACCCCCGATCCGCCACCACTGATGGCGCGTCGGTCACAACGCTGCCAACGCCCGTCTCGGCCCCGCTCATGGAAACTCACCGTGCCTCTCCCGGACCCTGGGATGGATGCGCCGTCAGCGAGCGCGGCGTGATGCTGCACGCAGAAGATGGGCAGCGTGGCTACATCCACGGTCACCGCAGGGGAGCATCCGAGTCGTCGAGTGGCACGGACAGGGGCAGGCAGAGGAAGCGTGCTGAAGTGCGCAACAACAACGGGCCGCTTCTAAAGTCCAGCGAGTCCAAGCGGGCCAAGAGCTCCGAGCGAAGGGCGTTTGAGGAACTGCCGAAGGGGTGGAAGGCGAGCGACGCCATGAGCAAACTCAATGCCAACGACGCGGCGACGCTTCACAAGCAGGCATTCGGCCAGGCTGAGAGGTTCGAGGTGCTCAGGGTGGAAGACGTCGAGGCTCTATCAAAGGTAAGATTCACGTATCCCCTGGTCTCGAAGCTCCGGGAACTCACCACAATGGAACAGGAGCTTCGCCATCTCGACGACCGGACAGAATATCTCCGACGCACCTATACATCCCTGCGGGCCGGACGCCGCAACCTCCACTCTCGCATCTGCCAATACCTTCGCTCTCCCCGCGTGGCCCGGTTCAGCCACGAGTCGATGCTGAAGCAAGAGGAGGCCCTGGCGGAGCTCGATGCTTCCATCGACGACTGGGTCACCAAGCTCGAGCAGGCCGAGAACCGACGCACCCGCGTCCGCCAGAAGCTGCTGGAGCACGTCGCCGCCGCGACCATCCTGCCTGTTCCCGGCAACGCTGCCACGGCTGCGGCCAGCGAATCGCTGCAGCAAGCGACGGGGATGCGATCGCCGCCCCCTCTCGACATCTCCACGCCTCCCCGGAGCCCTTCGAAGCAGACGTTTTCCGACCGAACCGGGAGCAGCTCCCCATCGCCGCAGCGGGTGGTGGCGCAAGTGCCCAGCACCATCTTGGAGCACCCCGTCGTCGTCGAGGAGGCTGCAGAGAAGGGCAAGGAGAGTCGAGCAACCAGCACGGTGACGTTGAAGCGCGCCGACGTGGAGAGCATCCGGATCTACGCCGGAGACGACGTCTACGCCCTGCTGGCCGATGTCGAGAATGAAATCTCCAAGATGAGCAGCAACGTGGGCGAGCAGGTGCCGCAGAGCCAGCTGGAGCCCCTACGCACGGAGCGTGAGAGGCAGAGGAGCCACGAGAAGCTCAACGGCCAGAGCGACTCTGCCGAGGGCATCGCTGCCCCTGCGGTTTCTGCTCTCAAGACAGCCGCCACTCCCTCTCCTACCGCCGCTCTCGCTGCTCCCGTGGTGGACTCGGCCGTTGTGTCTCCGTTGTCGCCGGCTGCACCCACGCCCCCGATGAAGGATGAGCCAGCAGAGAGCGAAGTCCTCCTCACGAGCGCCGTCTTCAAGCCTTGAGCCAGGCACACCACGCTCCAATCTACTCCTCCTCGGCAACGAACATCAGAACCACCAACACCACCAACGAGGCTCACGCCTAATTTCCCATCGTCTTTACAATAGCCGGCACTCCTTCGATACCCTTGCGCAACGCACTCCCATTTATGGCGTCATTCCTTTTACGATTCCCATTTTGCGGTGGCATTTCTCTGGATACTCTTGCGCGACCACGCAACGTCGCCACGCAGACGGCCGACGGACCGTGTTTCATTCCACCGCGCAGCTTTCGCCGACGGCGTCATTTCTCTTACTCGTACTGATATTTGCTCCGGGTCCGTGGCGTTTTCACCGCATCCAATGATGCACCACGGTTACGGCCCGGCGGGCGGGATTGTCGCCTGCTCTTTGTTTCCTGTCCCCTGCACCGTCGATTTTTGACGTGCGCCTCATGGAGTCGCGGCTCTGGTGGCGTACGAGTATGCACAGCTGAACAAGGGCTGGAAATGCTTCTGGAACACAGCGCCGAGGCGCCGGGGAGATGACGGACGGGGGACGGGGGACGGACTTATGGAAGTTGTGGCGGGCAGCCGCGCCTGAAACAGGAACAAGAAGGCGGGACTTAATATTACGGAGCTCTCCACCGGCAACGTGGGACCTCCACGAACGGCAGCCCACATGCCAACGTGCATGCGGCGCAGGGCACTGCATCGCGGCACGGATTTGGCATGGGGATGCGATTGATTCCGGCGGTCGGCACATGGCCATGATGTACATATCCTAATAGTGGTCAATCTCAACGCGGAAATAGTCACGACGTGTCGCATCTCACCCCACGCAGGCCGCGGCGTCTGCAATGCCGCCGGCGTGCGTCTGCGCCCATCCCTGCAGCCGCCACGGCACGTGAAGGCTCGCAGTGTCGCGTGTCCCATCCCATCCCATCCACGCACGCAACGACGCAGAAGGGCCCCCCCCAGCTAATTCCCGCACCATCGGAGGGCCCGACGCGAAACGGCGGCGACGCGACCCTCGCCGCCGCCGCCGCCAAGCTGCCCAGGCAGGGTCGGCCGCGGCACCGCGTCGCGGGAGGGCGTGGAGGAGCCGGGCTCGGCGGAACGGATACGAGCGGGCGATCAATTTCGGGGCCCGCCGTCCTGCGGCTACGAGTACGGCCTACAGGCGTGGCATTAGCCCGGCGGGCTCGGGCTGTTTCGCTGGGGCCGTCCCTGGGTCGCGCGGCGGGTGGGACTGTAAGATTAACCATCGTCTGGCCATCGCGTGGGCTGCCTGCTCGTGGCGCGGCCGGGCGATGGGTTGGGCGCGATCGCAGGCCGGCCGAGCTGAGAGTGATGTACGAGTGCTCGTATCGTGCGTGCGCAGATGAGCCTAAAGACGGGGCTCGAGCATGCACCAGATGCTAGCCGCGATAGAGCCGTCGTAACGGACCCTCGCCGATCCATCCACCCGCACATAATATAGCCGTGTCGCGATCGGCTCCCAACGCCGAGTGCGCCATTGCATGATTAGTTAGGTGTGTAATAGTACAACGTCGTAATTCTGCATCGAGAACCTTGCATCCAACTCCCCAGACTCCCGTCGTAATCCACCCCCCCCCC